>JAHWFO010099142.1:0-17037 GCA_023313115.1 Rhysida immarginata
CGCTAGACTACCCAAAGTGATGAAAGGCCAAATTTTGCTTCAACACAGCGAGAGAAGAGTGGAAATTGCAACAACATCAAGTGTACATCTGAAGTAAGATTACCTGAGTAAGAAATTATTGGAGCGGTCCATCCATTGTGAGCCTTTAAAAAGATTTTTTTCGAATTTTCATTAAGAATTTTTACTGTATTAATTCTAAGCATTTTCATGTGTTTATTTTTAAGATATTGCAAAATTTAATTTAATTTTTTGAGATTGTTCTGTTTACATCCAAGTGTAATTATCCCGGGCAACGCCGGGTACCTCTTCTAGTTATATATAAAAATGGTACCGGGTGGACTACTTTCAATTATAGTAATTAATACCTCCTAATTCTAATAAATTACATGCCACCGCATCTGGTGGAAACATAGGGCGCGTTCGACATGTGCACACTAAACGCACCTAATGATATCACTCAGTGCGAGCGGTGAAAAAAGTGTAGTGCATTCTGTGTGTGTCATGAAAACAGGAAAGAGCACGAAAGTGGGATGTTCACCTCACCCGTGCTACCATGAATAGTATGCGTACTGCTGAAAATAAAACTAATCATAACATCTGCATTCATATAACACGCCGATATCGATCATTACACAGGTAGATTTCAATGTCAGTTTAAACGATATGCAGAATTCAGTTATTTTTATACCTGTTGGCTCTTTAACGGTAACAAAAATTCCGAACTATCTATCGCTACATTTCAAGATCTAGGGTAGCGCCATCTTGCAACGCACTAAACGACTCTACTCCTAACCTAGGGTCATTTAGTGGGCGCACGAAACGCCAGGTAGTGCGCGCACTGGCGATGACGAACACGACCGGGTTCCATGACGAACACGTTAGTGCGTTTAGTGGACGCACAAAGACGTTTAGTGCGCGATGTCGAACGCGCCCACACTAAATCTCCGGCTGTAGCTGCAGGAAGAGAGAATACAATCTTCTCCCTAGCTCACAATCCTCGTACATCGACTTTGGAGATTGGCCTCGAAACTAAAGAAAAGCTTGGCTGCTATCGGAGCGGGACGTATAAAATATCCATTAAGAATCCTCGCTTTGCTCCAAAAAACAATTAATCCACGAAGGTAATGCTTACAAACTAATATATTGAGTTCTTGTAATGAATCACCAACTACGGGAAAAATAAGGCAAGTATTAGAACTTTGATGCACATAAAATCCATAATGCTCCACGAGCAAATCTCTAAAGGAAAACTCTAAAAGAGAATAACGAGGCCTTCTACTGTTCCTGTTGCGTCTTTAGTTATTCTTGAAAACTTGCAATGCTAGCGTGTACCGACAGCTCGATGAAGAATTCGAGCGAGAACTTGACGTACTTTTACTTTCAGTACAATCTGAGAATCCTAGCGGGAACACCTTTCACTCGGCCGAAACACGTTGACAGCATTTTTGTTGCCTTCTTTGCACAACCAGAAACACAGCTCAAGCACAGAATAACAAGTTATACTGCGGCTCAAGTTCTGAAATGAACGCGGTTGGTTGGGATAATGGAGCTTTTACAAGTCGAGCACGAGTGGCAATTAACATTGACGCAGTTCATGACGCACAAGGGATAAAAACTCTCTTACTTTTTCCGTCGCATTTTTCATTCGACGATTTCTCCCCTGACTCTCATTCGAACTCCTCCGGCGTTCCATCGTTTATTCCCATGCGAAAGTCCACCTGGCCGTCCTCGCCCTCCACCATGCCGCCGTATTCCGAATCCACCCGTCTTCCAAGACTTTTCGGGTTTCTCTCACCACTCTCTATCGTTCTCACTCGTCCCCGAACATGGTACGTCTCTGACGTCAGCTCCTTACTTCCTTTTATGTCACAGTTGGATTTCTTGACGTCATTATCTGCTCCATTCTCTCTCCTCCGTAAGACTACGTTCGCACTACGAAACTAGTTACAGATAGAACTAGTTTCTTTTTTGGTTCCAGTTGAACCAGTTCTAATTGAACACTAGTTTTATCATCCTCCTATTTGCACTGGAAATCCTGTTTAGAGGTGGAAATCCAGTTCCAAAGACAACAAATAGAGCGTGCCCTGGAATGATTAATGCTTCTTCATCGTTATTTAAAGATGGCGCTTTTTGTTTTCCAAATTTAGCTTCGCCATCTTTCCACTTATCTTGATTTGTTTGAGATTGAGAACACTGTTGTTTGGTAGCCACTGTGTATTTTTAATCCGTGATCGTATTGCTATTCGTGAAGACTTAAGGGAAAACTACCCAGAAGTCTTTGCATGAACAAGCACTCTCCAGCCCCAGATCCAGTTTGAGAAACTGGGGTTGGAAACCCCAGTTCCAGAGCCGAAAGAACTAGTTCTTCTTACACCCAGTTTTGTTCGCACTTCACTAATAAAACTAGTACCTCTGATAGAACTAGTTTCTTTTGGCTAGTGCGAATGAGCCTTTAGAACACCTTGATTTATATTTTCTTTGTACGCTTATTCCTGACAGCCACTAAGGGGATAACATAAGGTAAGTCGTCACAAAGCGTCTAATGTTCTCGACGTGGAGCACTTCTGGTAACTAAATAATATAAAACGTATTAATTAAACTACGAGGAAAGTCATCAAGTAAATTACAAGTGGTTATACAGGGTGACAATTACTGAGCTATATGAAAAAAAAATTGATAACTTTTGAACAATTGGCTAGACTCAGTTAAGATTTGGCGGTTAAAAGCAGGGCATGTTGGGATTTTTTTGAGCATGCGCACTGTGACTGGTGAACGATATGTCAAAATTTTAGAAAATGATCTCATCCCTATTATCCAAAGTGACCCAGATTTCCAAAAGATGTGGTTTATGCAGGACGGAGCACGACTCCCATCGGACCAATAAACTGTTTCAAGTCCTGGAAGTGCTCTTTGGAGTGCGCATTCTGGCTTTGAGGTACCCAGAGACGACTGGAATGGGAATCTCTTGGCCGCCATATTATCTTTATCTCAACCTTGGTGACTCATTTTTGCGGGGCTATGTTAAAGACAAAGTTTATGCAAATAACCCCGAAACCATCGCTGAGCTCAAAACGGTCGTTCAGGAGGTCATCGAAAGCATCGATGTCTCGACCTTTCAGCAAGTTTTGCAGAATTTTGCTCTTCGTCTGCGCCACATCATGGTCATTGATGGCAAGCATATCGAACATGTCATAAACTAAATCCGAATATCTGTATTTACTTTTAACATTTGAATAAAATTTTTGAACTCAGTAGTTTTTGAAAATTTGATATTTTAATTCATATAGCTCTCTTTTTATTGTGTGCAGGTGCCTCCATAACAGATGTATATTCAAGTCATTAAATAAGATACAAATGTATATACACTGCTTTGCAATGAAATTGCCCCACCCACGAAAAGGTATACAGCAAGAGATACATCTGAACACACCTTTATTACGTTATGGAGGCAAGACGTGCACTCGTTTGTACAGAGTGTCCCAACGGAAAGCAGCATCAGTAGGTTGTGGCACCATCTCTAGTGGCGATGCATTGTTCCAGACGCAGGTGTAGGTGATCATGGAGGTGGCGAATGTCATCTTGGGGTACGTCTGCCCAGGCCTGGTGTACCTGGTGTGTCAGATCATGGAGATTGCGGGGTGATCGTAAACGACGTCCCACCATGCTCAATTGGCGATAGGTCTGGGGACCTCGCGGACCATGGCAGGCAGTTGACATCATGCAGACATGCCATGGTCATGTTTGCCGTGTGCACTCTGGCGTTATCCTGGTGAAAGACTGCGCCGGGTATGATGTGCAGAAAGGGCAGCAGTATGGGCTGGAGAATCTCTGTGACGTACCGTGCTGCTGTCAGGGTGCCTTGGATGGTGACTAAAGGCATTCTGGTATCGTAACCGATGGCATCCCAGACCATGATCCCGGGTGTTGGTCCACGATGGCGATACCGGATGCATTGTTCATTGGCACGTTCCAATGGTCTGCGCCACATCCGTCCACGTCTGTCATCGGTGTCCAAACAAAAGCGGGATTCGTCGCTGAAGACCATCGGGCGCCATTCCATTCGCCAGCCCATTCGTTCACGACACCATTGCAGTCGTATCGCGCGGTGTTCAGGTGTCAAAGGAAGTCACAACAATGGACGCTTGGCAGATATTATCGCGGCGTGTAACCGGCGTGCTATTGTCACTATTGACACTGGAGCAGTATCAGGAATAGTGATGTTGTCGCGCAGTTGCCGCAAGATGATGGTTCTGTCTGCTAGCGCTGTAAGCAGTATCCGCCTATCGGTACGAGCTGAGTGCTTCCCCGGGCACCCAGAGCCAGGTATTCTGGCATGTGTGCCTTTCTCTCGCTATTGCCTCCAACGTCAGCCTACTGTCTCTGCGTCCCACGACACATGAATAGCAATCCGTCTGGTTGACCATCCAGCCTCGGAGAGGCCAATAATCCGACCTCGTTCAAAGTCCGTTAATTGCATGAACGGTTGTCGTTGTTGTCGTCATGGCATTGAGACCGTTGTGTGGATTACAGTACTGTACGTTCACAAGCAGTGGCGGCTTGTAGCTGAAATTTCTGGGAGTGCTGCGTCAAAAAAATTGTAGTTTTTTCACGATCTAGTGAATAGCTAGTGACATTAAGCTTAAGGATCATGTAATATACATGTATAAGAATAGTATTAGAGAGAAAAATCACACACATTATATTGAATTTTATCGATATCAAAAGTGAAACTGGGGGTGCTGCAGTGCCGCAGTGTCTATGGACGAACTGCCACTGTTCACGAGGCAGTTGCTTCCTCCCTACTGCATTGAACGTCTCGCACAGATGGCAACTGATAAGCCTATACAGGCACCCGAACACCCTGTATCAATCCAAATGGTCATATCCCATGAGCATGCATCTAATCGTTTACTAGTCGGATAAAGACGAACCCGCCACTAAATCTGGATAAGGTCGGATAACTCCTTGTTGGTGGGGCAATTTCATTGCAAAGCAGTGTAGAAATGAAACAAATAAGAGCACAAACTTGAATACTACTTTTATTTCTCCACATAATGACTCTGTAAAACGAAGCATTTTGTCCCATCGTTCCAAAATCCCCTCAAAACCAGCAACGTATAAAATTCTTTGGGATGCTGTCAATTCCCTTTGTCCAGCTGGAGCCGAGCAAATGGAAGTCGCCTGGATGAAGGTAAAGGCTATACTCAGGATGCTCGAAAAATTCCCAGTTGAAGTTTTTCGGCATCTCAGATGTCTTTATAGAAATTTCTGGACGCGCGTGATCATGCAATAACTTCACGCATTTGATGAGGAATTCTGATCGCTTCTGTCGACTGACATTACGAGGTTCCATGAACATGTTACAGTAACATTCGGTAATAACTATTTAATCTCGCTGCCGGAACGTGGTAAGCAATATGCTCTAGTGATCATCACTTCCCCGGCGATGAAGTGGTACAAACAGAATATGCCCTAAAGAATTTTATGCTCCTAGTTATGATCATTTTGTGAAACCATGGGACAAGTTATTCACTGTATAAGAAATTTAAGTGGAGAAATAAGAGTAGTTTTCAAATCGGTACTCTTATATGTTTCATTTCCATATATATTTGCAACTTGAATATACATTTGCTATGGACACAATATAAAAAGAGATCACAGACACTATTAAGTCTCTCTTCAGTACGATTCAACAAGCAAAAACTCAAATATTGAATATGGTGGAAAACTCGTATATCCCTTTCTAAGTATCTTGGTAGTTTATGGCTTCAACTGTCTTAAAAATATTAGCCCATGATTTAGTCCACATAACAGGCAAATCCTGACGGGAAAATGTCTATTACCCGTTTCCCAGGAGGAATTCTTTGCAATTTTGGAAACCATTGTTTTTGGCAAATATGCTAGAGTCAATATCTTAATGTACACTTGCAATAAATTCACTGAATTTCGTTAGAACAAGTAAAACACGCAGAAGAACAGCAAGGGTATGGAAGTTGTGTTCATTAAGGCAGACAGAAAGGGCACGTAATGTATTTATACGAGTCATATTCTGAAATCTTTCTGAAATACAAACACAATGTCCACTTCTATGTGAACCACTCATACACTACTCCAAAAATGATATATTCTCATAATTCCTTTTAACGCTCGCAAGCATATTCCAGTATTTGTCATTGTCTTTCACGTCCATGTTGCCTGATCTGAGCCAACACCACCTAGACAGAAGGCCTGCGCACAGAAACGTCATACATTGTTACATCACACAAAGCGGCTATTGTTAATCGTATTTCTACCAATAATAAGCCCTAAATTTGGCTGTTTGATGATGATGTAACAATGTATGATATTTTTGTGCGCAGGCCTTCTGTCTAGGTGGTGTTGTCTGAGCACGCTGCTCCATTCCCGTAACCCAATCATTGTCGCCAATTCTTCATTTTCTAAGCATGACTACAGACCTTGTCATCTTCAGCCAATGTCTCACACGTTCCTGCCCTCTACTTTTGTGTTAATTTCCATTTTCCCATCATCATGATGCTTCATCCAATACTCCGCTAAGTGGATTGTCAATACATGATTCGTGTTGAGTGACATATCTCCTCGTCATGTGATACTTGGTTTTTCAAATCAAGTGACACACTTTCCCCTGTTGAACGCAGCGAAAGTTATATTGTTTTTACAGTCTTTGACCTACATTTATATTGTTATTTATATTGTTTACAGTTTTTGACCCAGATCTTGGCACAAAGTAAAAGTTATCACGTGTCATGTTCAAAGAGGGGAAACAATGAAGATGAGAAATATTAACAATTATTATTATGAAGCATTATATTTATTAACTTTATAATGCGTGCGTAATGTATTTTGTGCTCTGTGTGCGTGGGTGGGGGAGACCAGGAGGTTACCTCAACAACCATGCGTGCCAGGAGCAGGTTGTTAGAACTTGCTAGAGAGGGAAAAGGTGTAGTTAATTCAAAGAGCAGGGGTTTATAAACTTTAAAACGAACATTTTAATTAATTAGTAATTTGAATAAGAGAAAATAAAAATGATTCAAAAATATAAACAAATTTGGGGCCCCATCTCAATTACAATTAACACAAGAACAAGAATATATTTCCTCAAAATTAAACATAATAGTTCATTAATAGACTAACAGTTAGCATCAGCTGTGTGTCACTACTTCACACATCCACTAATTTTTGCCACGACTGGCACATGATTGAATAGTTCTGAGCAGCTAGACCGGGCAATACAGAATAGTCTCAACACAACAGAGCTGACCACTTGTCAACACCAAGATAGTGCTCTCAGATCGCCATACGAGCATAGGAGTAACAAGAACGCGTCGCGCTCTCTTTTGGGACATCCAAGGGCACACGTGCCTTAAAATATAGTACACCTTGCACTGGAAACAGGGGAGAAAGCAGTAACCTAACACAACAATAATCGACGCTCCGACGCCAACAACCGTATATCAACACTTCTACTGCTCGCTACGCAGAGCAACTCAAAGTAGCACATATAAGCGGACACTCTGTTCTTATGAGCTGTTTACTCTTGACATTTGGCATCTAGCTCTCGCTACCAACCCATGTGACCAGCCCGACTCACCTACTATGAGCACACAGATGGATAACATAAAACAATAATTAGCGATTCTTAACAAAACGCATCAAAAGGGCGCAGCACAAGTTAAGACAGCAGAGTCACTAAAAACGAAGAAAGGTCAACCTATTCAGAAAAACTTCACGGATGGTCATCTTTTATACGAGGCATGTTTTTTAAGTAAGTACCGTTTTGCGATTCCGCCGCCGCAGCGCTACGGTCGGCGTTCCGCGCATGCGCGCTGGTTAACTACATCTCTTGTCTACGCACTGACGCCATTACAGTCTGATTCTTCATTGTATACGTTGTTTACTGAGTGTTTAAGATGCCTCCGACAATCGTGGGTGCCGCCGATTGTGAAGTACGGGCTGTTATACGATTTCTTAGTGCTAAAGGCGTAAAACCGATCGATATTCATCGGAATGGCGACATTCATCATCACCCAAAAAAGTGAAGTTTAAGCAAACAATTTCTGCCCGGAAAATCATGTGCACAGTTTTTTGGGACAGAAAAGGAGTATTGCTAGTGGAGTTTCTGCCTCGTAATGAGACAATCAATGCAGCGTCTTATTGTGAGACATTGAACAATCTGCGTCGTGCAATCCAGAACAAAAGACGTGGCAAGTTGAGTAAGGGTATCGTTTTGCTGCATGCCAATG
The DNA here is from genome assembly GCA_023313115.1 of Rhysida immarginata. Lineage (NCBI taxonomy): Eukaryota > Metazoa > Arthropoda > Chilopoda > Scolopendromorpha > Scolopendridae > Rhysida > Rhysida immarginata. The sequence continues at coordinate 8,262 of JAHWFO010099142.1, forward strand.
CCCGTCCACATGTGGCTAATCGGACCAAAGATCTCATCAAATCTTTTAAATGGGAAACTCTAGATCATCCTCCATACACCCCTGATCTGGCGCCCAGCGACTACCATTTGTTCCTGCACTTGAAGAAACACCTGGGTGGTCAGCGTCTTCAAGACGATAACGAAGTCAAAACATTTGTGATACAGTGGTTAACAAGTCAGGCGGCAGAATTTTATGAGGAGGGTATTCAAAAACTGGTGTCACGTTATGACAAGTGCCTCAATATTCACGGAAATTATGTAGAAAAGTAGATTAAGGTACAGGCTTTCATGTAAAAATAAAATTATTGCGATATCTTTGCACGTCTTTTTTTTAATTCCAAAACGGTACTTACTTAAAAAACATGCCTCGTATGCTGCGATCATGAATCTCATGTAATTAAACCCTAGGATTTCACAAATCTATCGCGGTTCATATGTAACAGTTACACACAGCGCTTTGTAGCTATGGGCGGAGTCATGAGCTTTTTTCCAAATTGACAAATTGCAAATCCAATTGAAGTTTGTTGAGTTTAGGACAAACGCGCTAAAACAAAATAAACAGGAAAAATCTCACCATTTTAAAAATCACAACGTTGAGATTTTCTCATCTTAGGAGCAAACAAAAGAGCATTCCATTCTAATGCATTCCAAACGTCGGCGTAAGCATTCAAAAAGAGAAACAGTTGACAAATATCACTTTCAAATAAGCAGACCTTTTTTAAATATTGGTTCATCCACTTTACAAACAGTAACAGTCCTTTTATTCCTACAATTGTAGGCAGAAACGGCTTAAAATAAGACTTCGCTGAAACGAGGGGAGATAGAACGAATGACGCTTTCGTTTCACTTCCCTACACAACACACCATTGCCACACGTCATAGTTTGGGAGTGACGACGGAGGAGAGAGTGACCAATGAGAAAAGAGTGAAATTGGAAACAAAACGGGACGGTCGGGAAAAGGCGAAGAAGAGAAATGGGTGCGATAGAGCGGCGAACGGATTGAGAAACGGCGAAGAGAAGAAAGAGTCTCCTCAAGCTGCCAAGCACAATTTCAAAGGGAAAAAGCTACGCGGCAGAAGTCGAAGAAGCAGCGATACTTCGACGCTGGTAGGCCGCCGACAATTCCAAGGAGAAATCGACGGAACAATTTCACAGGTGGGAGTAGTAGATATATTAATAAGCGGTCGCGTAGTGCAATTGCAAAAAGTGTTGGACTGAAATTCGAGAGTAAGGGCAGCACCGGTACTTTTAAATGTGCCGCCAATAAATGCATAGGACGAACATTACCTGAGAGCGACCGTTTTTCGACAGTGCGGGTTAATTTGGACTTAAGTGCTGCGAGTGACCACAGACTCAAGCGAAAGCAAGGTTCCAGGCAGCGAGCAGTAGTTTCGGCTGACAGTGATGCCGGTAAATTGGACTTATTAAGTGTCGACACAGTTGACGAGGAAAGCGAACTTTCATCGCCTGCAACGAGTAGCATTGCAGCTACAGCTACGAAAACCGATTTGGTACTTCATTGCAATTCCGATGAAAAGAGGAGTTCCCGGGAGCTGGGTTCCATAGGCGTTGGAGCACCGATCGAAACATTGCGTTCGGATTCCAATTCCCAGTTATATTTCCGAGAGGGATTCTCTCTAGCCCGCGTCACCCATCCAGTCCTTGCAAGTGTGTGCTCGCTTAACGAGATCTCGGGCGGTGGGCCGCGCTTGGGAAGCTTCTGCGAGGGGTAGGCAAATAGTTTGGATAAGAATAGACGTTAAGTGGTGAAGATAAATCAGAGAGATATAGTTGCTAGTTGGGGTTTGGGCAGTGTACTGACTCGATATTAATCTTTTATGTTTATCCATGCCCTAGGTTGGCCCCTCTCGTCGCCATTTTCCGGTTTGATGGTGGCCATCACGACGACACAACATATCCTAAAGCAGGTTGGACCACAAGTAAAGCAGGTTGGACCAGCTGGTTGACCATTGGATGATCTCCCATAGTTGACTTCGAGCAACTCAATTAGTTGTAGGAAAAAAGTTATACAAATTGATCTGTAGTCCACGCAATTCTTTAATTAGCTCGTTAGGGTAATAATCAGAATAATTAATGAGTGGACATATATGTTACAATTTAATATGCTTTGCAAGTTTATTAAAATTGTTTATTACTAAATTTTGTTATCTCTCCTTTTTCTCCCTGACACGGCTGCATCTCTGCGTTTAACTAGCAGTATTTCTAGTATTAGGCTTAATAGTTATTTTAAGTCTCGTTCAGCACGTGACACATGACACATCATTCCAATTTGTTTGATATATTGCATGCCATATCTTAGCTTTGAAACTTCCAATGAACCATCATTGTTCCACTAAACCAGGTGCCTTAGAACAAAATTCGACTATCATTAATTTTAAGTTGTATTCTTCATTAAACATCAATACAAGATTTTTGATCTATAACATGCCTTATCTTAGCATTGAAAATTCCATAATGGTTCCACTAAACCAGGTGCCTTCGACCCAATTTCGACTATAATTAATTTTACGTTGTAGTCATTCATTACACATCACATTCCAAGTTGTTTGATATATTAAATGCCATATATTTGCATCAAAGTTTCCAATGGACCATAATGAAACCATTAAAGCAAGTACCATTGAACCAATATGGATATCTTAATTTACGTTATATTAATTCTTAACACATCACTCCATGTTGTTTGTTATATTACTTGCCATATCTTAGCATTGAAACTTCTAATTAACCATAATGGTTCCATTAAACCAGGTGCTTTGGAACCAATTTCTACTATCATTAATTTAACGTTGTAGTCATTCATTCCGCATCATTCCAAGTTGTTTCATATATTAAATGCCGTATCTTAGCATTAAAAGTTTCCAATGGATCATAATGATATCATTAAACCACGTACCTCTGAACAAATTTGAATTATCATTTATTTTACGTTGTATTCATCTGTACACATCATTTGAAGTTGGAAATGACCATAGCAGTTGAAAAGGACGTCGATACCAAACAAACCAAACCAACCAACCAATCAAGTTGTTTGATATATATTACATGCGATATTTTAGAATTGAAAGTTCCAATGAACCATAATGGTTCCACTGAACCAGGTGCCTTTGATCCAATTTCGACTATCATTAATTTTGCACATCGATCATGACACATCATTCCAAGTTGTTGATACACAGGGTGGGGAACATGACTTCCTGATTTCAAAACGCAATAAAACCCATTTTATGAGTCAGTATGTTTTATACATTTTATTTATAATTTAGGTACATATTTAAATTTTTGTTCAAGACCGTCTTGAAAATCATATGAGGTAGGTGACGCCCCATCCCTGGTCCATAACTGAATAAGCCGATTTCTGGCGTTGCTCATAGCATGGAGTATTCGGCAATTTCTGCCCAGATGTTGGCTTTCAGGTCTTGCAGGGTCTTTGGACGGTTAACATAAATGCAGCATTTCAAAAAAAACAACATAAAAACCGCAAGGGGTCAAATAGGGGGAGCGGGTTGGCCATTCCAAATCGCCCCTTAATGAGATGAGGTGCTCCGGGAACTGTTCCATCAAAAGAGTCATTGATGCCCTTGAAGTGTGAGCCGTTGCTATGTCTTGTTGGAACCAAATATCCCCTAAGTTCAATTCATCAAGTCGTGGGAAAAAAAATTCCTCCAACATGTTCACATACTGGTCTGAATTCACTGTCACTGTTACTTCATTTTCTTCGACAAACCAGGACCATTAACCCCAGCTGAGGAAATTGCACACACCACTCCCACTTTAGATGAATGCAAAGGCGTTTGATGCAATTTTTGGGGATTGTTGTTGGCCCAGTAGCGCATGTTCTGTTTGTTGAATCATCCAGTTAAGTTAAAATGGGCTTCATCACTAAATTAAACAGATGTTTCCTCAGGAATGTTCGAGAAATACCTCACATGATTTCTCCCGGAAATTGAAGTCGCATTCGGAGATTTCCTGCACAATCGCCAGCTTGTAATGATGGTTATCGTGAAGAATTCGCCTCATTGAACGATAGGAAAGTCCAAGGGCAAACCCATGTTTGCGCGCAGAATGCCGTGGGGATGGCAAGATTGAAGCTCTCACTACTTCAATGTTCACACGTGATCTGATTGGCTGAGGAAATCCAGATCTTCGGCTTGTCGTACTCGATGTTTGTCTGAACGTATTGACCCATGTAACAATTGGATTTCGGTCCGGATTATGGCGCGCTGGCTTCCCATCACAAATGAATCGTTCGAAAAACAGGCGTCGACAGCAAAGGCTCGCACTTCACTGTTCCGACGCATCATGGTGACTGAACTGGAAAAGAACAAAACTTTAGAATTACGCCTGTCGAATGAGACAACTCCTGTCTCGCTTCAGCCGCTACAACCTGAATTGCGCAAATTTCAAAAAAAGAAGTTCCATTGCCCCACCCTGTATTACATGCAATTTTTTGGCATTGAAATTTCCATAATGGTTCCACAAAGCCAGGTGCCTTTGAACCAATTTTAACTATCAAGAATTTTGCTTTATATTAATTTATAACACATCATTCCAAGGTGTTTGGTTTATTGATGCAATATTTTAGCGCTCCAACGCCTATGGAACCAAGCTTCTCAGAACTCCTCTTTTCATCGGAATTGCAATGAAGTACCAAATCGGTTTTCGTAGCTGTAGCTGCAATGCTACTCGTTGCAGGCGATGAAAGTTCGCTTTCCTCGTCAACTGTGTCGACGCTTAATAAGTCTAATTTAACGGCGTCACTGTCAGCCGAAACCTATGCTCGCTGCCTGGAACCTTGCTTTCGCTTGAGTCTGTGGTCACTCGCAGCACCTAAGTCCGAATTAACCCGCACTGTTGAAAAACAGTCGCTCTCAGGTAATGTTCCTCTTATGCATTTATTGGCGGCACATTTAAAAGTTCCAGTGCTACCCTTACTGTCGAATTTCAGTCCAACACTTTTTCCAATTGCACTACGCGACCGCTTATTAATAAAACTAAACAGGTGGTGGCCTTACAATATAACAAAGGGACATCAGGAGTTCCAATTAGTTTCGCCATTTATTCCCGGCTTTGTCAAGGATATACAGCAAGAGGCATGCAAGCCTTTATATATACAGAACAAGTTAAGCAATGAGCGTAAATACATACAAGAACCAATAGGATATAAAGCAAGGGGGCCAATGAGTTCAAAAATGATATTAATAATGATATTAATATATCTACTACTCCCACCTGTGAAATTGTTCCGTCGATATCTTCTTGGAATTGTCGGCGGCCTACCAACGTCGAAGTATCACTTCTTCCTTGACTTCTGCCGCGTAGCTTTTTCCCGGGCATCGTGCTTGAAATTGTGCTTGGTAGCTTGAGGCGACTCTTTCTTCTCTTCTCCGCTTCTCAGTCCGTTCGCCGCTCTATCGCACCCATTTCTTTTCCTCGCCTTTTTCCGGCCGTCCCGTTTTGTTTTCAATTTCACCCTTTTCTCATTGGTCAATCTGTCCTCAGTCGTCACTCCCACACTATGACGTGATTACTCTCTCCTTCGGAATCTCCTATTACCTGGAGGAGGCTGGAGCTTGTCGCTATCTATTTTTTTGTTTACATTTCTCCGCCTAGGCTTTTTAATTTTTTCTGGCATATCGCCTGATTTCTCTTGAGAAATTTGGCGATATGACATCATGATTGAATATAACGTTAAATTATGAACAGTCGAAATAGGATCAAAGGTGCCTGGTTTAGTGGAATCATTATGGCTTATTGGAACTCTCAGTTCTAAGATATGGCATCTAATATATCAAACAACTTGGAATGATGTGTCATGAATGAATAAAACATTAAGTTATCGATAGTGGAAATAGGATTAAAGGCACCTGATTTAGTGGAACAATTCTGGTTTATTGAAACTTTCAATACTAAGATATGGCATGCAATGTATCAAACAACTTGGAATGATGTCTAATAATAAATATAACATACAGTTAGTAAAAATTCAAATTGGTTCAAAGGTACATGGTTTAATTGTATCATTATGGTCTATTAGAAACTTTCAATGTTAACATAAGGCAGTTGAAAAGTATGGTTTCTCGAATGGTTTAGTTTAGCCTTTCGGTACTTGGTTATGTCATTTCTTAACGGTTTATTAATCCTAAACTTTTTAATGTGCTAATTTTGGCTGTGTACTCACATTCAGATGAATCAAAATTTCTTCGAATTTGAGCTCGAGCAACAAAAAAAGCTTTCAATTTAAATAGAAAAATTTCATGTTGAAAATTCAAAATGATTTCTTTTAAAAGCTCTCAATGCATAGCGTATCCAAATACGGCCCTTTAGTAGAACCTAAAATATGCAGTTTTTCTATAAAATTTCTGTGCTTTTTACATGTGTTTTTTTTCTGAATGTTCACACACAGAAATTGCAATATTTCATAAAAAAACAGCCCGAGCAACGCCTGGTAAATAGCTAGTATTCTATAAGATAGTAAAGTTATAGTAGCGAAACCACGTGCACGTAAAATTTGCCCATCAGATATGTCTTATTTCATATCATGCGGACAGAAGAAAATATAAAAGTTAAACGAACTTAAAAAGTTCTTTATAAATTATAGATATTAAAATATCAAAATTAAAAAATGTGACTCCACATTCGTCACAATCGGTTAAGCCGTAAGGGGCTTAGATTCGTCCAGATGTTGCAGTGTCAAAGCCTGTGACATAAGAGATGTTCTACAGAAACACTGCATTTACTGGTGTGTGCAGTAGAGCAAAATTACGCAGAGTTTACAGTAAGTGCTATCTAGTGTAAAGTATATATTTCATGAGCAAGAGAACTGACTTATATTCCTTCTTTTAAAGCAGCTAAGTCGGAAACATCGCCTTGATAAACAAGCTTCTTTAATTATCCCCATAACCAGAAATCACAGGGTGCCAGGTCCGGTATTCTTGATGGATATGCTGTCAGAAATGATTGGTTAATTGCTCTCTTAAAAATGTAAGCATTATGACTTGTCGATAGTCCAAATTTATGAAACAAGATCTATCCTACAGTTGTATCATTGCCTATCCAAAACGAAATTTAAAACAACATTAGCGCTAAATGTTCCGTAACGGTTTTTGGTATGATTTTTTTTATTAAGAAGTCAAAATACTATATGGTCAAAAATATTTGCGCACTAATAGGGCTGCATTTTGACCAATAATTTTTTGGACAGAAAACTCTAAACAACTTCTGTTTAAGTAGACTGTCATATCACTGAATTATGACCACCCACTTAGTAATGAGTAGCCACCTTTCGCTGCTGTAACTGCTGCTAGGCCTTGTGGCATAGACGCAAGAAGTGCACGAAACAAAGGTGGAGTGTCCAGCTGCCGTATATGGCGATCAAGGTGCCCCCACAGATGTTCGATTGGAATGATGCTAAACGAATTAGCGGGCCAAGGGAGCACTCGAAAGTCAGTAGAGTGTTCGTCGAACCAATCCAGAAAGAGACGTGCCTTATGGCAGGGTGCATTGTCTTACTGGAAAACACCATCACATTGGGGGTACAACGTGAGCATGTACGGGTGCACCTGGTCCGCTACGATTGACAGATAGCCACAGGCATTCAAATTTCCCTTTAGACGAATGAGTGGACCTAACTGCTCCCAACAGAAGATCCCCCGCACATGCGCACTCGCCCCATCAGCCTGTTTCCGGCCCACAATAGCCTCCTGCAGTCTCTTTCCATGGCGTTCACGACGCACTCGCCATCGCCCGTCAATCTTATGGAGCAAAAACCTTGACTAGTCGGAGAAGGCGACCTTAGCTCACTCGTCTGTGGTCCAATGGAGGTGCTCACGTGCAAAGTCTAGGCGTCGTTGACGATGACCCCTGATCAACATGGGTGCAGCAACGATGCGTCGACTGTTCAGGCCACCAGTAGCTGGGTGCGTTCAACGGTAATGTCAGTAAACATTTGTTGGCACCAATGTTGAATCTGGTGTTCAGTTGATGGACTGTGGCTCTCCTTTCACCTTTTACGAGTCGTTGTAGGCGCCCCTCACTCCATTGGTCGATGGGTCGTGACCCTTTACAGTGATGACGTTGGGACGCGATTTCTGTCCCTGCTGTCCACTCTTTGTACACCTTCACTACAGCGGACCGTGAACAGTTCACAAATCGCGCCATTTCGGAGATGGTGCCACCCTTGCTGCGATAGCCTATTATCATCCCTTTTTGGATGTCTGTTAAAACCAGATGTTTACCCATCTTGAGGCTCGTGCACCTGCCGTTTGATTCACCAGCTTTAAATCTTTCTCAGCCTGTTATGCAAATTTTGCAATGTGTAATCGTTGTTGGGACGAAACATGCGTGTGTCTTGAAGGGGTACTGGTCATAATTCATTGATACGACAGTATACGAGGCTCGTCCAGAAAGTAAGTTCCGTTCGGTATTAAAAACAAAACTACTACATATATATTCAAAATTTTTTCTTTACCAGATTCTATGTACCTTTAACTACATTTCCACATAGTTTCCAAGTTTATTTAATCACTTGTCATAGCGCTCAATGTACTTCCCCATGATCATTTCGTAGAAGCTGCCGCCGGTGAAGAAAGTCACGCATTTTTCACTGTTCTTCGTCGCTGAAATGCATGCTGCCGATGAACTCCTTTAGCTCCCGAAACAGGTGGTAGTCATTGGACGCGAGGTCAGGACTGTAAGGCGGGTGGTCAAGTTGTTCCCAACTAATCAGATCTTT
>JAHWFO010099144.1:895-11007 GCA_023313115.1 Rhysida immarginata
ATCACGCACCAGATTAAATGAAACGGGGACTTGGAGGGAGGAGGTCTTACTCAAACTCATGCCTCGAACGAGCTCTTCGATTGCAGCTGGCGTTAGAACCTCGTTTGCACTACGTGTGAGTGTCACGCCCTTAACTTTAAGTTCGGTTGTGCCATTCGAGTAATGCAAACAATAATTCTTGGCACCAGCTACAACCAATTTTTGAATATGTACATTTGGACCAAATTTCGAAAGAGTTTCATCTTCCAGCTCGCCCAAATTACTCCCTCTGGGCAATAATTCATGGCCAATTTCCTCGAGATATATTACACTATCTGTATCGCAGTATTTCAAGTTTTTACCAATTTGACTCATAACGCGGTACAACTCCATCCTTCCATAGCAGGTTACAAAGGATGCTATAACTGCATTCCCTTTCACATGCACGGAAGGATGGGTTGACTTGTACGTTATGAGTAGAATGTCCTCTGATACTATGTCCAAGTCCGTGACTTCAAGAGAGGGCGTGTTGAATAGCCTGTAAAACTCTGCGTAGCTATCAACAAACACTGTGGGGTGTTTTTTAGTTTCATCAAAACCCAAAAAACCCCAGCAGTTATTTAACGATAGTTTACATATGCTACGCAGACCCGGATTTTTTTGAAATTTACCGGGATCCAACACGATCCCCTCTCGCTCACGGACATGGTTAATGAATGCCTGACGCTCGCTAGGCGTATTAGCGAACGCAGGCCAGCCAGAGGCTTCAATTTTACCTCCTATGAACGCATTAACATACTTACTAAAGAAGTGCTTTTCCCCCGTAAGCTTATCATAGACGAAGCGTTCTTTATAATGCCACACCTCGAAAATTTCGACAACTGTGTAGCCTTCTTCGAGTGCCCTGTAATATTCAGGCGTGCACCAAGTCCCAGTCAGAGCCCTCTCTTCCTCATTGTGTTGGCACACTGCAGCTGATTGAGAATCAGCGCAAGTCCGACATAAAGGGAAGAATAAACGCCCTGCACACCTGTAGGGGAGAACTGGAATGAAAAGATTTCGAGGAGGCAACACTGTTGCTTTAATCAATCCGAAATAGGCATTAGGGGCCGGGTTAATGTTGACCGTGATAACTTCTGGATGGGCCTTTGGATAGGTTGCATATTTGTTCACAAAGGAATATAAAGATGTGAAATCTAAATAGGTGAGACGCATTTTATCTTTGGATTCTGTAATACCTCCCGAAAAATTCTCGGTGCGTCCACCGTAGAAGGCATCACGGGGCATGATAAATGGTCTCTGCTCTACATTAAAATGTTTGCAGAATGCAGCCATTTGTTTATCGTGCTTCATTTCAATCTCGTACTGGCATTCCCATATAACACTAAAAGTGTAGTCGGGAAGCTCGTGCTTTAGAAAGGCAAGTCTTTCTAGTGTATGCTGAAAATTTTCAGCATTAGTCAGGTTGGGGTTAATGCTACGGGCACTCGCTACAGTGCACTTTGGGCACGAGTGATAATAACAGCCGAAAAATTCAAATACGATTTTTCGACTGTCATCAACACCGTCTAAATAATAAGGTCCGACGCGTCTCTCCCAACCGTTTAACGCTGAAAGTATGCGCGAGGTTGGTACTTTAGATTGTTCCCAAGCCAACCATTTCAGAGCTTTCAAACTCTGTCGCGATCTATTCGCGTAACCGTAGCATGGGATAATTCCCATAGTCCAAGGATCCAGATAATGTTCTCTCAGTACACGGTTGCAGAATCCAGCTATAGTGATGTCATTCTGGAATGGATTAAGAGTTGTAAAATTGATCATGATTTCCGCGAATTTGAGGCATCCATCTCTAAGAAGAACAACATCACTGAGGCAATAGGCCTCTAGCTCTGTCATGAGACACCAACCGTTACCGACACTCTGTTTTGCTTCAGCGTGCCAGAGAACAAATTCTTTATGTAATGACTCCTTCATTTCCTCAGGTTTATAATAATCCATTTCAGGAAGTGGCCCCACATAGGAACATGTCTTGTTGAGAAGCTTAAATGGGAAAAAACCTTTCTTTTGCTCAGTCAATCCAAAGGCTCGAGGAAATTCCCTTAAGGGAAGGGTTATGAATGATAGAGAGTCAATGAAGCGTATCTTCATTTCCTTCACTTCTATGAATAGAATTTTCGAGCCTTTGAAAATGACGTGTGGCTTTATACCTTGTTCGTATAGGTATCTTAAAACAAAAAGACCATCAAATTTCTGCAAATTGTGAGCAAATACTGTAGAGTTTGTGAAATTTGGTACATGTGCATTTTTTTTATGACGCCGTGAAGGATTTGCAAACAAGAACTCGAGGAAATCGGCCATGGCTCTTACCCCTTTAAATACACGCTGGACAAAGGAGCCAGACTCGTCCTGGTAGCTCATGGCTACGAGGATAGGTTTTAATTCTCCCGAATCCTTCTCGGCTGTTTCAACATCAAAAAAAATTAACCGTTGTGAACTGTTTTCAGAAGGACAAGAAGAAGTAGAAGGAGCAGATGTAGAAGGAGGAGGAGAAGCATTAGAGCATTGTGTGTTCACAGGTTTTTCTTTGCCTGTTAAAACAAAGCAGAAGCCTGGTGCGTGCTTACCGTTACACCGAATGCAAAGGTTTGGTTCACACTTGTGTCCCTTATGGAACTCGTAAATTCGTTTACAATTAAGACAGCGTTTATGCGTAAAGCATGATTTAACGCTGTCTTTAGGATTGAGATGAGACCTGTAGCATTGCTCCCCTTTAAAAAAACGCTCGCACAGCGGACAGTGAACATACTCATCCTTTAATTGACGAGTATGTTGTGATCCGCAGTGCGAGCATCTCCCCCCGCAAAGATGGTGTTTCTTACCCCTCGAATCGTGGAAAACCACACCACACCGCTCGCAAATACCGCGCTTTTTGTAGAACCCAAACAGATTTGTAATGACATCATAATGATTATCATTTAAAAGTAAATGCAGGGTATGCCTCGGTTTGGGTTCTACAAAAAGCGAGGGGTAAAATATTTCATTCATCGAGGATCCTGTGTGAATAATTATTTCAAAATTATTTACATATTTTTTTTTATCGAGCAGTAATGCCTGGAATTTATCCAGACATTCAATTCCTCCAGGATTCGAGGGGTCTACACCTGCATCTTTACATAACTTTAGGGCTTTTTCTTTTTGGATTGCATTACGGCCATCACAAAGACTTTTGTAAGTGGTAATGCAATTTTTAATCAAATTGGGGTAATCTTTATATTCAGTAATGACGGCTTCCTTCTCTGCATGGGCCATAGCAACCACTAATGCACGAGGGAGACAGAGCTCATCAGTATTTTGAATACGCACGATCGAGCCTGACCGAGCCAGGTGGTCGCCAAGTATTACTGACTTACGCATGACGCTACTACCCCCTGAAGCAGGAATTGGTCTTTGAAGTAATACAACGTGGATCTCTAATTGATCATCTGTTAACAGACCGCTTCGTGATTGCTCAACAGCTTGCAAAGTATCAAGCACCATCTGACCTGAAAATGAATCAATCAGGCCGAACCTAAGATTGATAGCATTGTTCAAAGATGGTGCTTTGATAACAATGCGCGCGTGGTCGTAAAACGACCTGCGTTCCTGTAAAACACGTTGAAATAAACGGTCAAAAATAGACCGTAATGCATCAGGAATGCTAGCCAGAGGCACAGAATTTAAAAAAAAATTGGTAAATGTCATCTCATATGTGGTGGCTTCGACTTTATATTTTCGAGAATGACGAGTGCCTAATTCTCTTAATGTAAAATAGGAATCAAAGTCTGTTAATGGTTGATCATTTAAAGAACCATGAGATGAAGAGGGTGCAGCAATAGAAACAGACAGGTGTGTAGGGTCGTTGACCAATCTTGAAGAATGAGTGGGTATAGTAAGTGGAATTGGAGCAGGGTTTGAAGGGTGTGACGGTTGTGTGGTAGGAGTAGGAATAGTTGTGAGTGAGGATTTACCTCGACCACGTTGAAATGAAAGAGAAAGCATTCTCCTATCCATACGCCTTATTTTATGGGGAGGAGAATGAGGGTTTGTGGATGTTGAAGTAGAAGGAATAGGATAAAGTGGAGGGGGGATAGGGTGCGTCATTGTAAGGGTATTATCATCATTTGAGCTTGTCAACCTCTTTGAAGGGTTGCAACTTGCAGAGAGAGGTTGCCTTGGTAGGGTTAAATTTAGAGGTTCAGATTGAGTTAAAGGTTGTGATGGCCGTAAATTTTCACGCACACAGAGATTAAGAGGTTGGGTGCAAGTGGAAGAGGAAGAGGAGGAAGAAGAAGACTCAGAAAGAAACTGATCATGGAGACATAGATTGAGAGGACTGGATTGTTGAGAGTTTGGAGTAGACATTGGAGGATTGGATTGTTGAGAGTTAGAATAGGAAAAAGAGAAAAGTAAAAGAGACAAAGATAGAAAAGGAAAACAGGTGGAGATAGAAAAGTAAAAACTGACGAAGACTGAAAAGTTTACAAACGATAGTGAAGCGTAGGAGAGATTTTACAAACTATAAATATCTCTGTTCGTGTAAGAGAAATTGCCCGTTCGTTATATAAAGTGCGGTTTTTATATAAAAAAAATTTAACTACCCCTTTATTGTATATGCAGTTTATTGTTATTATCGAGTAGGGGTTTAATTCGAAATCAATTGTTCGTATCGTGCAGGTGGCTGTTGCCGGCAATTGTTCGCACTCCCTTTCAGCGATTTTAAAAAATTCTTCCAGTTTATCCGTGATTTGTTGAAACTGTGCCAATTTAAAACAAAAGGTAGTTTTGGGTTTTCTTTTTCTTGACAAGGATAAAAAATATTCCCCTGTGCTATTTTTTCTTAGTAAAACTAAATGTATACCGGTGAAACTAGCATGGCTAGCCAATTCAGTGAACTAGAATGTAAAAGAGATGAAAGAATAGTGTGTAGGTAAATTAAACATTACAAACGGAATTATGTTTATGACGAAAAAAATGCGGGAAATGAATACGCATTAGAGCAAAAAATTTAATAGTTTTATCATCCATTTCATCTTCTAACATGATTTGTTTATCTGTGTAAAAATCACGTTCATAAACATGAAAAGAACCTAGAATCACTTGAACGTTCTTTGTAGCATTAAATAAATGATAGGTTTGACATGAAACAAAATGACTATCTGCAATATCACAATTTGTCAAAACGTTTTCAATTGCAAGTGCAAAACCGTTCAAATCATCGGGTTCAAAAAGTTCTGACAGTGTTTGGAACCGATAGCCAGTACGTTTAAGTGTAGAAACAGTCTTTTGAAATTGAAAACACGAAGAGGCAAAAATTCTATTGCAAAATCCTGAAGGACCAACATACATGAGAAGACGGAAATTAAGACATTGTCTGTACAGGATCTCTTTTTCAAAAAGTTTAACTTCAATGTAGGTATGAATTTTATCAAAACGTTTTAGTTCAGTTAAAATAGAATCCAATTTCTTTTGTGCAGCAGCATAACAATCATCAAGAACTTTAAAATTAGGACTGCGTTTAATGATAGTATCATCAGTCAGATCCTTTATTCCACGATTAAAAGGACCGAATCTATTAACATTACTGTTCAATAAATTAATACGGATCGTATACACAAAACGAATACACTTCCCAGTTTGGAACTACGCGGATAGAAAAGGAAGAAAAAAAAAAGAGAGAGAGAAGGAAACCCCTATCAGATAATTAAGTTAAAAAGAAGTTAGAGTTTATAGGTAAAAATATAAATAAATACTTACAGGTCTAGCACGCTCTCTAAGTAGGGGCCACTCGTGTCTCACCCTGTACTCAGGATCTTCAAACTCCTCGTTGCCACTACCCTCCTCACCTTCTGCTGGAGCTTCTATCGACGATTTCTGAACAGTCGCAAAGAGGTCATCAAAAGTTGGCGTATCAAACCGATTTGGTTTGAAGCCCTCCGACAACTGTTCAGAAACCACAGGTGATGTAGGTGGGGGTGATGGTGTACAGCGCCTTTTTGGTGGAGTTGGGGGTCTGGGGATATCGGATCCGTCGGTTTCGGTGTAATGTAAGGGTTTGCGGCGCTAAATATGAAAATACAAATTAATATATCAAAAAGAACACTTTAAACAAAAAATAAGAATGTAAAAGATAAACTACTAACTGGCTCAATTCTAATAAATTCCCCTGCCTCTACTCTGGAATTAGAAGTTTGAGACGCTGGTGAATTGATCTCGGTCTGAATAAAAGAAAAGAAAAAAAAAAAAAAAAAAAATGTAAAATAGAAAAGATAGAAAGAAAAAGAGAGAAAGAAAATGGAAAAAAAAAATTTCATACTGAAAGAGATGGTTGCGAACGCACTCTGTAGAAACCAGGGCTGGTATCTACAGCGCTAGATGATGAACTTGAATTAAATGACGAGTAAGCCACTAAAGAACAACCCCCAAAGAGTAAGAGATAGAAAGAGAGAATATATATATATATATATATATATATAAAGTAAAATAATATTAATAAAAATAATAATAATAATAATAATACTTACTGATCAAACGTTGATTCACGGGTGAATGTGGTTGAAGAAATGGCGAGAGTTGAAACTCGAACGAAAATTCGATAGGAGAATCAGTGACTGGACGAGCAAAATATCTCGGTATTTAAGCAAAAGTAGGTATAGTATTAATTAACATATATTATCATGTATTAACCAGTAAGGTGAGAATTTAACATGTCAAGCTCAGAGCGACCCAATAGTAAGAGCAATAAATGATGTTCTTAATTGAAAGAACTGCCCATTCGAAATGATGATAAATGAGGGAGATGATGTAATAAGCGAGTAGGGGTGGGTTATGGACAAGCGTGAACTTGTTGAATGAATCATAAATTTCAATTGTGGGGGTTGTTGAATGAAGCATCAATTTTCTATATAACAGCTTTTATTGTGAACATTTAGAAAATGGATAGATATACTAAAACGCTGCGATACTAAAAATTTAAATAAAAGTCTGCATATGATGGAATGACATTAGCAGGTCTAATTCGGAACGAATCAGATGTGAGAAAACACGTGAAGTGATAGCATGTGTTAAAAATCGTCAATGTTCAAAGAAAAATTTAGAAAAGAATTACAGCTAACTGAGAATAAGAAAAATCATTGGGATTTTGTAAAAATACTTAGCAGTCGCAATGGATGCTAAGCCATTTGAAGGACCAAAGTCGAGATTAATACAGAATATATGTATGTGGTTAATAATAATGATAATAATAATAACATTACACTTTATGAAAAGGCACGAAGAAATCGTGAAAATAATGTTAACCTTAAGGGATAACAAGAACTCTGAGAATAAAACAATTTTATATTAAAAAAGTTAGAAAAAGGCACTAGTGGGAAATAAAATTTAGAAAATAATACACTATCATAAGGAATCAAGCATTTAAGTCGTAGAAAAGGGGGTAGGGACAGCCATGACGTCAGATGGGGGTCGTATAATGAAGAGAGAGCGTGGGAAGCATTAGGAACAATTATGTAGGGGTTGTTAAAGGAAGCTGCAAGTTCTTAATATAATACATCCTCAAAATAGAAATAAGCATATACGTAATTGAATTAAGCATATAATGCGTAAAAGAGCGAGGGTAGAGTAGACGTGATGTCCGATAGGACCCATATAATGGTGAGAAAGCGTGGGAAACGTAATGAACAATTGTGGGGGTTGTTGAATGAAGCATCAATTTTCTATATAGCAGCTTTTATTGTGAACATTTAGAAAATGGATAGATATACTAAAAAATATATATAAAAGTCTGAATATGATGGAATGACATTAGTAGGTCTAATACGGAATGAATCAGATGTGAGAAAACACGTGAAGTGATAGCATGTATTAAAACATCGTCAATGTCAAAGAAAAATTTGAAAAGAATTATAGCTAACTGAGAATAAGAAAAATCATTGGGATATTGTAAAAATACTTAGTAGTCACAATGGATTCTAAGCCATTTGAAGGACCAAAGTCGATGTTAATACAGAATATATGTATGTGGTTAATAATAATGATAATAATAATAACATTACACTTTATGAAAAGACACGAAGAAATCGTGAAAATAATGTTAACGTTAATGAGTAACGAAACAACGTTAAAATAAAAATATGTTAAAGTAAAAAAGTTATAAAAGGCACTAGTGGGGAATAAAATTTAGAAAATAATACACTAGCAAAACGAATCAAGCATTTAAGTCGTAAAAGAGGGGGTGGGGCTAAACATAACGTCTGATGCCAGGGGCATATGGGAGCAGGAGTTTTCATTGTTAACATAAAGAGGGGTGAGGGGGGTCGTGCAGAGCAAATTGGTGGGAACCAGTTCCCCAGTCCTCGGGTGAGCTTTAGTCTTTTAGAAAGCGAGGCCTGAGCAACACCAAGCAAAAGTCTTCAAAGGAGATGTCTTCAAAAAGTAACGAGAAAAGTAGGTAGAAATTACTTGTAAGAGAATTTAGAGTACATTTTTAAAAAATACATAGAGTAGCCCACTAATTAGAGTTTATTATATGTATATTTTAAAGTATTAGGAGTCGCTGTGGAACTCAACGCCATTTATATGAGCAGCGAAGAAATACTTGTAAAAGGAATTTCATTTGTATGCATATATAATCTCTACCTATTAGATTATAATGCTAGAGATTTAGTTGAACACAAAGGCGGGCGAGTGACAGGAAACTACAGTTTCCTATTACCTACAGATGAAATTAACATAACTGATGAAGATTGGAAAAGAATAAAAAAAAAGATGAACTATAACCGTGTATTTCGCGATGAGTTGCCTTATTCAAAACTAGCAGCACAGCTTGAACATTGGAAATACGCTTTTAATACATTCTATGGCTATGGAACTGAACAATGTCAAATGTTGAGTAAACTACTAAAAGTGCGTGTGCATGATGCCGAAAAGTTAGTAATACCCATGGCTGAGGACGACTCTCACAATCCTATTTTTAAAAATAAACCAGACTACGGATTTTGTTCGGGGGCGCGTGAAATAGCCACGCGACTAGAAAGAGATTATTTTTTTCGTGTACCATATAATTAAACGTTAAAAATGTGTGTAAAACGTAATCTTCAATTCGAATAATGATAATAATTTAGATTAGCCTAAAGAGTAGACATGATGGCAGATGAAGAGGGGTATGTGAGCAGGAGTTTTCATTATTAACATAAAGAGGGGTGAGGGGGTAGTGCAGAGCGAATTGGTGGGAACCATTTCCCCAGTCCTCGGGTGAGCTTTAGTCTTTTAGATAGCGAGGCCTGAGCAACACCAAGCAAAAGTCTTCAAAGGAGATGTCTTCAACAAGTAACGAGAAAAGTAGGTAGAAATTACTTGTAAGAGAATTTAGAATTAGTTTTTAAAAACGCATAGAGTGGCCCACTAATTGGAGTATATTATATGTTTATTTTAAAGTAATAGGACTTGCTGTAGACCTGAATGCCATTTATATGTGCAGCGGAGAAATACTTGTAAATTCAATTTCAACTGCTTGCATATATAATCTGCGTTTATTGGAGAAAGAAGAGATATATGAATTAGATATTAGATGGAAACGGATTAGCGGGTATTATAACTTCTTATTACCTGCCAATGAAATTAACATAACTCCTGTAGACTGGTTAAGAATAAAAGAAATAGATTACATGTATCCAGGGATAAAATCAATCTTTTCCGGACATGTATCCTATTCGCAATTGATGGTGTTGATTGAAAAATGGAAGAAGGAATTTAAAACATTTTATGGCTATGGAACAGAACAATGTGAAATGTTAAGCCAGTTATTTCAGGCAGAAGTTCAGGATGCAGAAACATTGATAACCCCAATACCTGAAGAGGGCACGCATAACCCGATATTTAATAAACAAAATGAAAATTATTGTACTTGCTCAGCTGTGCAAGGAGTAGCTCGACAACTGGAACAAGAGTTTTTTGGTGAATGTGTAGATGATGGGAATTTTTTGGATTTTTAAAAAAATAAATAAATAAATAAATAAATAAAATGAATTAAAACTTGTACTTTGTGTCAATGCGTATTTTTTTACACCTAATTACATTTGAATTAATTTCTAATTGCA
>JAHWFO010099221.1:0-11226 GCA_023313115.1 Rhysida immarginata
CATTAAATACAGTATATTTTGTAATATTCATAATATTTCGAGACAAATAAATGAATATCTAACTATTATTTTTTTAATTAAGCCTAAAGTTTGTGCGACCTGCTGACATTCCTTATGAAATTCAACTCGGAATTATCTCAATGAATATCCACAGGTATATAGGCATTTGAATCAACTGAAGAACTCATAAGGAGCAGTAATTACAAATGTCATAATTCACTTCCATGACCGCACATCATTACATCGAGATTTCAGTAAATGAAATAACAGAATTTTCAAATTATTTATTCACTTAGTTCATTAAACAGGATAAACAGATATCGGTTTCTACCAATAATTTGCAATAGGATATATTGTCTGTCAAAATGCTAATGCCATGCGAATCGAAAGATAACATTTTCATAGAAAAATCAACAAGACAACATATATCCATTACTTCCAAAACGAAAAACCACTAATTTTTCTTTCTACTATAAATACCCCAAAGACTATAAGAGGGTATAAGTGGTATAATGCCATAGACTTTAATGGAGATTATACAATAATGGAGAAAATTACAATAAATCAACCCCGCTTTGAAAAAAAAATACTGCATTACTTATATTGTCATTAATAATAAGTACATATCCTCTTTTGAAAGCTTGAAAAAATGCCAAAAATACATAATAAAAACTATTCTGTTACTCAAGCGCTTCTAGATGCTCACTAATATACAGGGTGTCTCAAAATTCCAGGTACAAACTTTTAGAGGAGGTAGTATAGGTGATTCTAAGCAAAAAAAGTTCATATGAACATGGGTCCGAATTTGAACGATAACTGAGATATGATCAGCAATAAAAATGCCGCCACCAAGATCAACATGTTAATAACTCAGGTTCCAGAACACCTAGAATAATGAAATTTAGGGGAGTAATAGGGTACATAAAACTGTGTATACCGTTAAAACTGGATCGTATTCCAACGAGTAGTTTCTGAGTTACGCATTCAAAATCGTAACAGTGCTCACATGCGAGTTCTAATCAGCACGTGTTAAGATGTTGACTGCATAACCCGGAAACTACTTGTTAGAATTCGTTCAAATATATATAAGATAAAGTTAAAATTCTAATACAGAATTAGAGATTTTTAAATGCACTAAATATGCAAAAATTTAATACAGTCTACAAACATTTGAATAAAGTTGTCCTTATCATTTGAATTTGATTAAATACAATGCAATGTTTCAGTATCCTTAAATTCAATATAATAAAATATGAACAGGTGTTTTGATTTTATGCATAGATTTTAATTTTAAAAAAACAACAACAGATTTTACTATCTACTTACCTGTAAAAGAGGAATTTTCATTCGACTGCCTAATTTTTGTCGATTTCCCCACAGATATCCATCTAAGTTTTTCACTATGGAAAATTTAATATTTTCAGCTAAAATAATGATATATAATCCCACTGTATATATAAATTTAAAAGCACGCTACCATTACAAATAAAAGACCAAATTCGATAAAATCCATTATGAACCACCTCCCCTCAAAATTGCCTTTACTCAACATATTCAGTTAATAAAATAATAATGATAAATATAAATTTTAGGCATTTTATAATAAGCTTTATATCAGCGCTCTTCTCTAAAACATCAATGACGGAAGAAGACCGGAAGAAACGAAAAACTCTTGTTACGCCTAATAGAGAAAATATTCAAATGAATGTCGTTCGTGTTGAAATGGTTTACTTAAAACCAGTATTTATTTTACCTTTCTAGTAAAAGAGTTTTTAAATGTTTATTAATAACGATATCGTTTACAAAGTTTTTCTAGTATCTGTATCCCTTCGTCGGTCGAGTTCATTCTTTTTTTTTTTTTTTTATAGATTTTCAAAAAGGTTCAGTTTGTAAAAGAAATAAATCAAAATTAGGAATGGAAGCTAAGTTTTGTCTCTAAGATATTCACAACAGTGATATTAAAAAAAGTAAAATTGCCTCGTATTAATACTAACTTGTATGTACACATGATTTATTTTTCGAAAAACATCCGCAATATTTAATTATTTTCATTATTAAAAAAATAAAAAAATCCAACTGTGTCATTTATATTTTAAAAACAAAAATTTTTATAAGTTGCATATATTTATTAGAGTGCAAATTACCTTATTAAAATAATTAGGTTTCTTCAAAAATAAGAAAATAAATCTAGCCTTATGAAATTTAGAACATCTATGAAATTTAGCCCTATGAATTTGGAATTCCGCTAATCACTTGTTGTTAAATCTTAATAAAACCAAGTACAGTAGCTACCAAAAAAATTTGCACATACCGCAACGTGTTTAATTTTTGTGTCACCAGGTGCGCAAGATTTTGGAATTACCCACTTGCCATAGGTAGAGTCCATAGAATTCCGGCTTTTAGTGACAATGCACCGTTGAATCATGGGAATAAGTTTATTTGAAATAATTCTTTGTTTTGTTTCTATAATAACTATCCTTTTAACCGAAATAAAGAAAATAAAAGTGAAGTATAAAAAAATAAATTGAAAAAACAATAATTTTTAGAATTCAAATTAATATGTTTATGATTTTTTTAGAAGGTGACAGCTATTTTGGTTTTATGACAATAGATGGCAATGGTTATCCTGGTAATTTTCCGTATTTTCCCTCTTTTCGCCATCTTGTATGGGTCAGCTGTATAATCTCGGAAGCCTCGTCTTTATTCTCCTTTATTGTGATGTCAGAGATTATGTTACATAAGCAGTAAATTTGATGAGAGATGACATCATAAAAGTTCCAAGGCGATCCTCACGTGATGACATATTAGATTACATATTAAAATGAAAAATTATTAGATTTAGTTTCATTTATTTTTTATACTTCACTTTTATTTTCTTTATTTCGGTTAAAAGGATAGTTATTATAGAAACAAAACAAATAATTATTTCAAATAAACTTATTCCCATGATTCAGCGGTGCGTTGTCACTAAAAGCCGGAATTCTATGGACTCTACCTATGGCAAGTGGGTAATTCCAAAATCTTGCGCACCTGGCAGCGCAAAAATTAAACACGCTCCATTTGTCACGATTCTGTAAGTGCAATTTTTTTGGGTAGCTACTGTACATGGTCATTCATCAAAGTAACAAGCGTTATGGTCCTATTGAATTACCTATTTTTTATAATTCTAAGCCTCTTTATCCTACTAGCTCCTTTATTTACTTAGGTATTTATTTTGTAGTATACGGGTTGTAAAATTTATTCGAATAATGAAACAGACTAGTCAAGGTTTAGGTTTGAATAGATAAGAGTTTAATATTTACAAACAAAGCTTACCATATCTATTATTTCTACATACATAACTAGCAACATTGCCTAATTCTGGTGAAATACAAATATAAACATCCCTCAAACTTAACGTACAATAGTGTTAGGTTGCAATCACATATACTCCGTCATTAATATAAAAAAAATAAATTCCCATGAAATAAATCATCCAATAAAATTACTTTAAATCATCCACTAACATAATGACAATGTTCACTATATATAAATCTCCAACATTAAAATCACAAAATTATAATAGGTATCTCTGGAATTAAGAATGACTAAGCAAAGACAATACAAAACAAAATGAACGGGCTTGGAAGAGTTCGACGGGCTGGAAGAGAGGATCATCTTAACTGGATGAGGACTGATTCTCGAATGATTTCAAGCTTCGCGCTTCCCTTTTTTATATTAGCTGCCAATCCCGCAGTGAATTTTGGGATCGCCCTCTGGTGGCAAGCATGGAAGTACACACAACACTCCCGGAATTCTAAGTGACAATATCGTTGTAGAAGACATCGAACTTCGATCCTCCCAGCATGCATTGCAACAATAATTCACGACTTAGTACATAAAATGGTTCCAAACATAAGAATTTTGCTTAAATAAATTCCAAATCTTATTAATTATCAAACTAGGCACTAAGTACAATAATTCTAATACAATCAGAGTCCGTTGACAAGTTTATAACTCAAAATCACATAGTAGAAGCTTCGACGGGCGATAGGCCTAACGGCCGCATGGCAAACTTCGCTATCGCAGAGGGGTTTTTGTATCCGTCATGGGAAACGATCGCTTATGACATCCAAGGCATATTTTGGCTTAAGAATAACACTATAATGTTAAGAATAATCATAACCTATCAAGGTGAAATCACGAGTTCTTTACAAATAGAAAGCATAATGACAAATGGCTTTGTATTCATACAAAAGGATCTCAAAAAAATTTTTTTTTAAATAACTGACATATGTCACACAACTTTCCCTTAGATCGGAATTTCTCCCCCTTTTGTGTTCTTCTGAGTGTAGAAGTCTATAATCCAGCCTTGGTCCTCTCCTCAGGGAGTAATGGCGCTCTCCCTCTGATGGTTCCTGATCGTCTTCAGAGTCGTGGGCATCGCGATGCTCTTCAACATCTTGGACTTGGTTAGGTCCTGGGCTTTCATCGATACTGCTTCCCGGTTCCCCAGACTCCGGATCAGGTATCTGTTCCATGGGAGGATGGGACTGCTTTGCACGTTCCTCTTCTTCAGAGTTAGGTTGAGGTCGTTCAGGCCTATTGTGGTCAGGTGCGTGTCTCGCCTGCCCTCTGCTCTGTTTCCTCCAAGTCGGCAATGGTATGTCTTCCTCCTCTCCATCAGAGTCCTGTTTGTCAGCTATCTGGCGCTTTCTTGTTCTCGCACTGGGTCGTCTCTTGATGTCGTTCCCGTAGCAAGGTTTTAGCCGGTCTATGTGCACCACTTGCTTATCTCCGTTCCAAATACCCTGAACTTCATAACTAACGTTGGAGATAATCTTATTTATGCAAAATGGCCCCAAGTAGAAGTTTATTGCTCCTAATATAGATGTCAGTTCCTTAATGTTCGAAGGGGGGGGGGATCCTTTCAATATGTTTCACGTTTCCGGGATCAGGTTTTATACCTTCTCCAGAGATGATGTGTCCCAAATATTTTGACGTTGGGAACGCAAAATATTCGACTTTGTCCTTTTTAATATCAAATTTTTTGCCTTGAATACCTTCAGAACCCATTCAAGTAGAGCCAAATGCTCCTTGAAGGAATCAGAGTAGACCAGGACATCGTCTTGAAATACGTATATACCTCTCCCTAAGTATTCACCAAGAATGTCCGACATGAAGCCCTGAAAAGCAGAGGCGGAGTTTTTTCCTCCCTGGGGAAGTCTGGTCAATTGAAACTTTCCCCATGGTGTCTGGAATGCATAACACTCACGTAGGCGCTCTGCGAGAGGGATCTGGACATAGCCGGAATTTAAATCCAGTACCGAAAAATATACTTTTCCGTTGAGACTTTGGAAGATCTCATGAGATCTGGGCATGGGAAAGTCCACCCCTTGAGTAATGCTGTTAACCTTTCTTAGATCTACGGTCATGCGTATGTCACCATTGTCTTTCTGTACTATGAATACAGGGGAGTTCCAGCGGGAATTGCTGGGCTCAATAATGCCTGCCTCCCTGTATTGGTCAATACGCTTCCTAAATGACTTGAGGTGCTTATGGGGTATGCAGTATTGTCTGACAAAGACGGGATTTGTTTTGTCAATCTCAAAATCCACAACTACATTCTTAACTCCACTCAAAACCTCCACATCCTCCCCGAAGCAATCAGCATAAGTACCAATTAGCTTATTAATCAGACAATTTTGCTCTTCATCTAAAATGCTCTTTTGCTGTGAGTAATTTTGTATGTTGTTGCACTCTATCATAATGTTCTTAATTAAGTCCGTACCCAGGATGGCCTGATATCCTCTTTCTTTCAAATCCAAGCAGACAAATTTTCTATACCCGGAGATCCCTTCTTCAGAGTGGACATTGGCCTATATAGCGTGGTTTATGTTCTGGATTTGCCCTCCTATCCCTTTAATCAGAATCGATATATTTTCCCAGGTTCTCCGTGACCCCTTCATCAATTATCAATACCTGGGAACCTGTGTCAATTAGAGCTACTATAACAAAATCCTCAATTCTTAGCTTGATTTTATAAAATCCATCCTTAGGGCTTCTTAAAATGACCAGATTTATACCTTATCTACCCCAGCCGAATCATACTGGTCTGCAGGATCGGCTCTGTCTAGTTTAAAGGCTTATTCCTACAAAATCTGGCATAATGTCCCCACTCACCGCAGCGACAGCAGTTCTCGTTCCTAGGCTTATAATCAGGTCTCCTTGTCTCTTGTTCCAACTTAACCTCGAGGGATCCCAGTTTCTCTATTAGATCTTGCATGACTTTCTGATTACTGTCCCTTTCCTTCTCCTTCAACTCTAACATTTTACCTTGATGTATCACTAGGTTCTCAAGAGCTTCTATTCTATCCCGCACCTCTTTTGTCTCCCCGATATTACAGTTTCCAACATTAGTCTTAATTTCTAGGGCCTCCGATTTAATGGCCTCCTCAACTGCCTTCTCAAATGTATCCGGCTCCTCGTGCCAGATGGTTCTAATGTGTATGGGAAGCAGATTCTCGGAGAATCTCTTAAGCAATAACGTTCCCCTTTGAGCCTTCATATCGGACTCATACTCCACCAACTTATCCCAAAGGTGTTCTAAACGGGCGGCAAATTCCTCCACGCTTTCCCTCTTCCCTTGTTGAGCCAAAAAGAAGTCCCTCATGACATCCCCCTTATCCATCCTACGTCCTATAACCGTGACCAATCTTTCCTTAAGTTTCTGGCAATTATCTACTTTGTACAGTTGATGTTCATTAAACTTTCGTGCCGCTGTTCCCTTAAACTTAGCCTTAAGAACATTTGTCTTAATTTCTTCACTCCAGCCAGCTAATACAGCTACATTATCAATGGCACAAAAGAAACCCTCCAAGTCAATCGAGTTGTCATCGCCAGAAAATGTTGGGATCAAGTGAGTGAAACCAGACACGGCGGAGACACCACCTTCAGCTGTCCTTACTTCAGAATTATTATTAATATCCTCCTCCATTACGAACAAAGCTTACCATATCTATTATTTCTACATACATAACAAGCAACACTGCCTAATTCTGGTGAAATACAAATATAAACATCCCTCAAACTTAACGTACAATAGTGTTAGGTTGCAATCACATATACTCCGTCATTAATGTAAATAAAATAAATTCCCATTATATAAATCATCCAATAAAATTACTTTAAATCCTCCACTAACATATTGACAATCACTATATATAAATCTCCAACATTAAAATCACAAAACTATAATAGGTATCTCTGGAATTAAGGATGACTAAGCAAAGACAATGCAAAACAAAATGAACATAGCTACCTTACATACTGGGCTTGGAAGAGTTCGACGGGCTGGAAGAGAGGATCATCTTAACTGGATGAGGACTGATTCTCGAATGATTTCAAGCTTCGCGCTCCCCCCTTTTATATTAGCTGCCAATCCCGCAGTGAATTCTGGGATCGCCCTCTAGTGGCAAGCATGGAAGTACACACAACACTTCCGGAATTCTAAGTGACAATATCGTTGTAGAAGACATCGAACATGGATCCTCCCAGCATGCATTGCAACAATAATTCACGACTTAGTACATAAAATGGTTCCAAACATAAGAAATTTGCTTAAATAAATTCCAAATCTTATTAATTATCAAACTAGGCACTAAGTACAATAATTCTAATACAATACAGAGTCCGTTGACAAGTTTATAACTCAAAATCACATAGTAGAAGCTTCGACGGGCGATAGGCCTAACGGCCGCATGGTGACCTTCGCTATCGCAGAGGGGTTTTTGTATCCGTCATGGAAAACGATCGATTATGGCATCCAAGGCATATTTTGGCTTAAGATTAACACTATAATGTTAAGAATAATCATAACTTATCAAGGTGAAATCACGAGTTCTTTACAAATAGAAAGCATAATGACAAATGGCTTTGTATTCATACAAAAGGATCTCAGAAAAAAACATTTTTAAATAACTGACATATGTCACAATTTATCGATTGAGTTGTCTTGGAATGCGCATAATAACGAGCTAGTTAAGTCACTTTCTAGAAGATTTTAATACCGCGTCTTCACTTCCTTCCTGCCACGATTTTAATACTAATGTACCATGCACTGATTCATTCAATGCTTTGTTATAGCATTCAATTTTTGGGGTTCAAACTGTAACTTCAATCTATCTCGGCTTAACCAAATCCAAAAAAGTTTTCTTGTTTCATAACTAAAACTCCGTAAATCTACGCCTGTTTCACACTATTTTTCTTCTATTGGGGTTTTGACCATTTACCAAATTTATATTTTACAATTAGCAATGTTCATTTATAAGGTAATTAATGGACACTTAAAGCTCTTGATGCCTTTTTCGATTCAGTATCATTTGGATTTTCTTTCCAATGCTACTTGGTATGTGAACTCGATCCGCCATCCATTGGCCCGAAGGAATTTTCAACATCATTGTATTTCTTATGCTGCTGGCATCATATGTTGGTCTTTTGTACATGTCGCTCTTCATGCTTCCACGACTTCCGTCTCTTGTACAAGGAATGTTAAATCATTCCTGTTAGATACTTGTTCTTTTACTAACCCTTGTTATTTTTTTTCTTGTTATTTTTTTTTTATTACTTAATCCTTTTTTATTTTTTGTAATCCTAATTTTGATTTTCGGTTGTTTATGGGTAGTAGCTTAGTACTCGATCGGGTCGCATATTAATGAGGTGGGCGTGGCCTCGGCGACCCGATTTCAACCAATCAGCGTGCAGTATTCGCGTCACGTGACCACCCCAACCCCCCACCCCCAGCATGACGTCACAGTGGTTCAACCAATCAGCGTGCAGAAGATTACTCACGTGACCAACCACCACCCCTCGTCCTCGTGTCACGTGACCCCCCCAACCCCCTCCTCCCCACCTGCCTGACGTCACAGGTGTTCAACCAATCCGCGTGCAGAATGCGACTCACGTGGCCCCCCCAACCCCCTGTTTTGGGGGTTGGTCTTTTTTGGGTGTGGTCTTTTTTTGGTGTTTGTTGACACCAGAGGTCGACACAGCTTGTTGTGCACACCCTTCTCTGATGGTAAGGTAATCACGTGATGGCAGCCATGTTCAGGTGGCAGATTAGAGGGGTCCTGATGCTCTCAGCAAAATCCACTTAGGTGATTCTGTCTTATAAGTGAATACCTGTTGATTTCATTAAATACCCAACTAACTGGGTAAGGGTTGGGGTACTGGCACCTCAAATTGATTACCTAATTACTAATTCACTATTGTATCTCGGGTAACCAAATTTTTTCCAAACTCTTTTACAGTTTCTTCTACGACTGCTGTTTCAAGATGTATTGTTTTGTTTTTAATTTTCAACTAATGGTTACATTGTTTCAAATGACAAGTGTAGGGGCTAATGCTGTCTAAAAGCGTGGGTCTGAACTCTCATATAATTGCTTATAAATACAACTAGGTCACACAACCTGATGAAAGGGCCATATTCATTAACTTTTTAGCTTATTTTAAAGCTAGGCTGTTTGAAATTTGTTTTATTTTCATTTTTACCTCTCTCACTGATTGCCTTTGCTCGTATGAAGGGTTGTTTTTTTCTTCTCAGGGTTGAACCTGGTTGAAATGTTAAATAAAAATACAAATTTCTCAATGCTGCTGAGGCATACATGACTCTCTCTCTATATATAAATTTGCACAACATTGGCTCACAGAGGTTGATAAACGCGTTGTTTGATTCCCCAACCTCGCGATATTCAGTCGCCCACCGCCCTCTCTCTTTCTTTCTCCCTCCTCCTACATAACCAATACAAGTTTGGCAAAAGGTTGTTTAAAATTGTATTCTAAAAATTGTTTTCGCTCTCTCTCTTTCAAACAGTATACAACTTTTCTGTTCACTTATGGCATTAGGATACGATAGTGATATGCTTCGTACTCTTTATTGTGCAAAACGTCTGTATTCAATTTAAGGCTATGGTCACATGCGATGATTTAACATCACTCGTCACAAGTCGTTAAGTTCTCAAAGTCGCGCGCTTGTTGGTTTGTTTTACAGTTTGATTTTTATAATTTTTACTTAATAAAGGATGTACGTGGACTATGCTTTCGTTTTACGTCACTCTACAATTCACGAGCTGATGACGTTCACGTATGCGAGCATCGTGATTCCGGGGTAGGCACTCACGGCCACGTTGCTTCTCGGGCATGCTTTCTCAATGACGTGTCCTCGATGGCTTGTTTTTTCTGTCTAATTACACTGATTTTTACTTTTAAAGGTTTATCATGGGGGTGTATGTTCATTTCACTGCCCTTTTACGATGTGTTGAGAGTTGATTGATGTAGCGCCTGTGTGTTGTCAAGCGTTGTCAGTGGTGGTTACTGCTAGGCCACGGACGCTGGGGCGTTGTTGTTCAACGCGTCTGCTCAGGGTTGCATTGTTCACGTGTTAGTGTTTGCTTAAATAAAAGAATTGATAATGTCTCTTCTATGTATTTAGATGTCTCTAAAAGAAGGTCGAATTAAATTTTTTGTCAACAAATGTGATTTTATAACTGTTAGATCGGCGCATCAACCGATACTGCCGTCGACTTAGGCGAGAAACTAAAGGATCGGACCCATAGGCTCGACTTTGATTGTGAATTTCTCTTCTGCTGGAAACAGAGATTGAGGAAGAGTACGTGGCATATTCGACTCATAATCGACCCAAGAGAAACATTTTATCAGTTTTCTTATCAGAATCATCTGAATCTGCTGAATCCCATTCGACGCCCCGACAGTGTCCCAATTGAAATTTCCCTTATCTTTCTGAAAATAGATTAGCAGGTCATCCAATTTAGGCACCTGTTTCGTTTTTTCCCTTTTTCTCTGCAAACTCTTCATCACACAATTAATGAGCAAATCAAAGGATGAAATGTTAAGAGGTATCAAAATTAACTGGCAGATCTTTAAAGTAGAGAATTATTTACCTAAATTAAAAGTAAAATCTGAAGGAATACTTTCACATCAATGAAAGGCAGAGAAGAAAACTTTGTAGGGTTCCAGGGGATAATATTCATAGAATTATGGTCGAGTAACTTATTATAATTATGTTAGGTAAAAGACTGCGCCAGTGAATTATACTATTCACAAAGTTTATGAAAATTTAGGGTTTATCCCACTTACATAAAGATACCTCCGCTTAAACAGGCCCGGCCTGGAGGAAAGAATTGGCACTTAGACTGACTTAACAATTCAACATATAATGTTTATTCAATA
>JAHWFO010099226.1:0-13603 GCA_023313115.1 Rhysida immarginata
CAGCAGATGGCAATTGAATGGCTTCTCAAGTTTCTAAACAAACTTAGTTTTTAAAAATAGATTATTACAATTAGGTAATTGCCTTCCAGTACAAAATGTCTATAGTAATTAATAACCATTTCCTTAATTTATTATTTCATTTTTTTAAGTAATTTGGTAATAAAAAGGGTCTGGCTTCATGTGCAACGTTGAGTAATATGTTGCGTTGGTGAGGGGGTATGTATTGCGGTACTTTATAATTTTAAATAAAAATAGTATTCAAGGATGCCTACCTCATCTTATAAATTATTTCGAGAAGAATAACTGTACAGCAAAATTAAGGTTTTATGCTTAATAACAGTGCTCTAACTGCGATCGCCAAAGAATTGCAAGAATTGCAAGAATCGCCATTAACAAGTTCGCTTCCCCTCTTTCCGCCATGTTTGTTGAACGTCCGGAGCGCTTCACTGCCGCGCAAAGCTATCGCTTCCAAGGTGTGCTTGCGCGCAAAAAAAGGCTATGTGGGGTTCCCTTGTCAGTTGGTTATATCTATGCCTAGACGACTACAAGTCGTTATTGATGCCAAAGGCTACCCAACAGAATATTACAGGACCATGAACAATAAAATCTGTTAAAACAAGAAACAGTAAAAAACAAACACTTTTGTTGCATTTTTTGTATTCCATTTTAGTTATTCCAATTTTTTTGTCACGGAGAAGAGAGTGTTCCATTTTTCTGTCTTGAGCAAAAGGCTGATTATAAAAATTCTGTTGGTGAGATTTTAACTGCTTATACATGTTCCAGTAGGAATATAAAAAAGGTTTTCTGTTTGACATAAAAAATTCGACTCAGTTAAAATAATTTGAACTGAAGTATAAAAAAAGGTTCCTTGCAGCAAGTATTCCATTTTTTTGGCAAGGAGGTGTACAGATTGATAACAACTTCGAAAAGGGAATCTTAACATCATGCTATCAAAAGAAAATAGCATACGATGAATCCTCATCTGTAATTTTTGAAAAAGAGCATACTATGAGATTCCCAAGAAACTTTTCTCCTTCCATAAATGCCTTATCAGTAAAATATCAGTGAGAATGTCAAATTAAAATTATATTTTCATAGTTCAAAAGGGATACGATGAAATTAATACTAAATATTTACTCAAAACAGAAAAAATTAGGATTTTAGCTACATACCACTATCTTTGATATCATATACTGAAATTTTTGACCGGGGAAGTGCAGGTAGATTCTGATACTATGACGATTGTCCGTTGCCTGAGCCCATCCAACCTTCAAAATAAAAGAAACATTTACGGCATACTGATATATTAAAAGAGCTAAAGTCTGTTATTATAAAAAAGTTTTATTAAACGAGCGAAATCGAATGAAAATCGCGTGTTTTGTTGTTTTGGATCAAATAATTTACACCAAAAGATGGTATTTGAATGGAAATCACGTTTTAGGTGATAAACTTTTAATGTATTCCTACAGATGACCCTTTCTTTATTGCTTCGTTTGGTTTAGATGCTGGATATCATAGGGTGTCGCCTTGTATCTTAGTGGTTTACTCATGTAACTTACTTTAGCATTTAAAAAAAAAGAACATGTTTTGTATGTTTTCTACTGAATGGCGTCAAAATTCGAGGAGCTGACAATGTAGCTGAGGCATGCCAAAATGCATGTCAAGCATATAGATGGGGTGCCTTGCCAACAAAAAAAGCTCAGTTTTGGTTTCCGAAATTCCAGGAAAATCACCGAGACAAAAAAATAACGCCATTTGATAGGAAAATAGTCCAATGATTGCAGCTTATATTTTCATTGGGGAAAAAAGTTGAAGTCAAATTTGTTGTAAGCATGAACTTGTTGAAAAATTTCTAATCAAAAGAAAAATCACCGGGAAAAAGAGGCATGCTGATAATTCTAGCTTTGAAATACAGGGAGTACATAAATTATTGTCGGGGTCTATGTACCTTAGAACTTTTGAGTAAAAAAAGAGGACGAAAAAAATTATTACATATTTGCAAAGTACAACTCGAAGAATTTTATCTGACAACACTATGATCGTAGTACCGTTGCATTCTTGGTAATTATGAACGTCAGATGGTGTGGACGAGGTGGACCAATTCCATGGACACCAAGATCACCAGATCACTCCGCTTGATTTTTTTTCTGATGGTGATACGTCAAGGAGATTGTGTACAAGACCCCAGTGCCCTCACTAGATGAACTGAAGCGCAGAATTGTTACTGCGATTACTACTGTTACACCGAAAATGCTGGAGAACACTTGCAAAGAAATTGAAGTGTTACATGTTACGAAAGGCAGCCATGTGGAAATTATTTAACTTTATTTAAATAATTATAAAAATTCTTTGAGTTGTATTTTGCGAATATGTAATATTTTTTTCGTCTTGTTTTCTATTCAAAAGTTATAAAGTACATAAACTCCGACAATAATTTATGTACACCCTGTTTATAGAATGGGCAATATACAGGATGAATCTGAAAAAGTAGGCAAAACTTTAGGGGGTGATAGATCGCATCTACACGAGCAATTTCGTCATAGAAAGTATGGGCGGAACGTAAGCGGTGAGAAGTTAAAAGGTAGTTTCCCTCTGTCACATTTAAAGAACCAACACAAGAATGAGAGGAGATACTTCAGAAAAACTTTTATTAACAGGAAAGTAATTGATGTACATGCTCAAAGAAATTGCTCAAAATTACTTCCGCCAGATGTAATGCAGGCTTCACACCTGATGGAATGCACATTTGCGAAGCGTCTCATCGGAAACCGGTGCCGGTAAAGTCTCTGTGCCTCACTCGCGTTCCCGTTCGCCGCACCGTACACGAATTGCGTATCTGCCATTTCGTAGTTCGTATAACCAGGCATCCTGTCGGCAATATACGGTAGAAATGCCTTTGGGTGCGAGGACCGACCCTTTTATACCATTCACAACGCCACCTATCGGCTCACCGTTTGCGTTCCGCCTATACTTTCTATGACGAAATTGCTCGTGTAGATGCATTCTATCAGTCCGTAAAGTTTTGCCCACTTTTTCAAATTCAACCTGTATAGTACAGAATCAATTGAGTAATAGGTAACAACAAATTAAATCCTAGGATATCCTCTTCAATACCAAGTGTGTGGAAATCATGAATAAGAAAGGCAACCTTGATATAATCTTAAGTAACAACTATTATGGTTACAAGCCAGAAAAGAGCAAGAAAAACTCCGTGAGAAGATATTTCCACAGATAGAATATGGAGCAATCTTTTCCCATAAATACTAAGTGAAAGATGTTTTTCCAGGTTTTTACAACATGGCGATCGTTTTCCAATGGGTGATGGCACCTATTGGAAATTTATTTATTTATTTATTTGTTTATTTATTGGTAAGAAGTTACAATAATACCAGAACTGAGGCTTGTATGGTCAAAACGCCAACACGTTAGGCTTCCGGGAGGCACATAAATTAATAAATTCAAAGTACCATTCCTGAGAAAAAGGCATTTTGAAGCATATCGCGGTAAAGCAGCCCTGAGGGATAGCAGAGAGTCTTAAGTAAATCTGTGAAGGATAGGTTAGATATAGGTCTTAAGTAAATCTGCCATATCTTTTCCTGAAGGAAAGAATATATCTATTATTATTATTATTATTATTATTATTATTATTATTATTAGTAGTAGTAGTAGTAGTAAAAAATGCTCCACTATGACAAATCTAGCTCATCTTTTACATAAACTTAATTTAGTTTAGATAGACGAATTACTCGTGTCGATGTTCTGTATCTAGATTTGAGTAAAGCTTTCGATTCAGTAAACATAGAATTATTGTTAGCAAAAGTGCATAATACAGGTTTAACTCGTAGTTCATTTAAATGGTTCTCCTCTTTGTTACTGGGAAGAATCTTTGAATTAGTAGGATCAGTTGATCCAAAACCTAAAGGATAAATATTATGTGGTGTGCCACAAGGATCGCCTTGTAATTGCCAAAGATTTTCTAATGCACGAACACAATTTAAGGCAGCTCAAATTTTGGAATTTAAAGTTTATTTTTAAGCAATAGAGGAAAATTAACGAGATAATCCAAAAACGTTTTGGAGAGTAATTAAGAATTACTTAGGTAAAGGTACATCGCCTTTACATAGAGCTAGGGTGATATCTTCCGAACAATTTACTGTAGCGTTTGAAAAGTATATGAATAATGATTCCATCTTGACTCTAATGTAGATGTTGTAAATGAATTCTGGTCAGGAATTCTCTTTAAATTTAATATACTTAATATTAAATGCTTAATACTTAATATACTTAATTTAATCATCTGGATATTGTAAAACTTTAGAAAAACATCCCGGGCTTCAGATCTTTGGATAATAATGGTATCCCAGATTATATCTTTAAGGGTTGTATCGAGGCTCTATGTGTTTCATTGAAACTGCTCTTTATCAGTCATGACTGATGTATATCCTTCGAGCTGGAGGCCTATTCGTCTATTACAATTCAAAAAAATAGGTAATGCTAATGTAGCAAATGGCTTTCGCCCTATTTCGTTAATCACATATCTAGCAAAATTATTGGGTAGCAAAACACTTATCTACTGTTATTGATAATATTCATCCCACAGATAAAGAGAAACAGATGGGAAACTCTACCACGTGATTGGAAATCACTACGTCATTTTTCAATACTGGTTTCGCGGCGCTAGTGTAGACACAATTTTGAAAATAATAAATAAAATAATAACGCAGTTAATGTATTAATTCTTATATAATGTTAAAACACATAAATTTGTATTCAAAAATAAAAAAATGTTTTACATAAACGAAAAATTCTTGATTTGTCACGTGATCATTCATGTGAAGCACTCATGTTTGTATTAGCTCGCCATTGCTCGTGTCATAGTATTAGCTCCACTCTAATACTATGCTCGTGTTAATCAGAGACTATCAATAAGAAATCTTGGTAATACAATAATAATTCTTTTCATCTGTGATAATCCACCTTGCATCCTAGAACCGGTTTTCAAAGTTTTTAATTAACTTGAATTAAATTTTTTAAAATTCCGATGAAAAGAACGTTAAGCAACGTATTTATATGACGTCATATAATAATCCATTTGCGGGAGAATGACGTAATTATGATTAAACCGACAGTAGCGCCGCGAAGTCAGGAGTGTTTTTAAGGAAAATTTCATTGGTTGACGTTCGTCACGTGATCTCAGAAAAGTTTCCCTTGCGGCTATAGGGAGTTTCCCCTCTGTTTCTTATTCCTCTGTGATTCATCCCATCTTCCCTTAGAACAACATGGCTTTAGAGCTCGACACTCTAATTCAACTAATTTGACTCATTTAATGCATTATCTGGTTTACCATATAGATAGGAGAATACAGACGGACGTGGTTTATTTGGATCTGAGTAAAGCCTTTGATTCGATTAATATAGAGTCGTTGATTACCAAGCTGACATAAGTGGGATTGTCAAACTTTGCACTAAATAGTTTGCCTCTCTTTTGAAAAAGATAACTTTTGAATTAATAGGATTCTTCACCCTTAATTGGATAGGATTATCAATTTCTTCACTTTTGTTAAATATCTAGCAGGCAAGCAACTTCGACAGAATTCTTATTTTTTGCTGAGAATGTAAAATTATTTGCCCCTAGTAGGACTGTGAATGATTTTATATGAATGAATGACACTCTTATATCGCTTTGTGATTGGATTAAGAACAATGGTCTTGTTGTGAACTTCAGTAAATCCTAAATGGCATATTTTCGTGCTACAGTTAGGCTTTTATATAATTATATCGTTGAAGGTAATAGCCTGATTCATAGAGAAACCATAAAAGATCTAGGTAAACATTTTCTTTATACACTTTTGCAAATGTGGTAATACAGGGTAATTCAGTCAATTACGTACGATTCCAATGGTTTATTACTCAGGAACTAATAAACACAGGAATATCATATTAAACACTGGAATTTCACACCTCATGAACAACATGCTCGATGTGTGTTCCGTTCATCTGTACAACACGACGAAGCCTGAGGATAAAGTTTTGCAGCACTGCGCCTCGCTTCTCATTGTCAACCAGTGCACAAAATTCGGTGATTGCCTGACGGACCTCTTCCATGGTGCGGAGTCATGTGCTGAGCACCTTCTCCTTAAGGAACCCTCAGAAAGAAGTCACAGGGGATAGGGTCAGTACTGGTCAGTGGTCAGTTCAATCCGTTGCTGAAGAGGTTTGGGAAACGGTTGGAGATGACCTTGTTGTTGAATTGATGGGTCAATTCTGTAGAGGTTCACTTTTTTTTATGTTTCGGGGAATCCTTAAAATTTTTATCATGTTCTTAGTTTTATCATTACAAGGTGTGAGGTCGGGGCTCCGCGGTGGCCACTTCGCAGCTTCCAGGTTATTGTTTGCTCGACCAATCCATCGCTGTGATTTCTTTTTATGGTGGTGTGTAAAGGAGAAGGTCTTCACCCTACCCCTTCCCCGTGACCTAGACGAGCTGAAAGAACGCATTACGGTAGCGATACGTGGGATTGATGGAGACATGTTAATGCGGGTTTGGGACGAATTCGACTACAGGTGGGCATATTGAACATCTTTAACTGTGGTATCACAATAAACTTCAAGAGTTTTTCTTTAAGAATCCGTATGTGGTATGTCTATATTCTTAATAGCTTTGATGTAATAAATTTTTAAAAGTGTGAAGTTCTTTTTTAATCACCCTGTACATTTGTTACAAAAAAGAAACTTTTCTTAGTTTTAAAGATAAATTATAACATAACTGGGAAGTATTAAAATGTTAACTGCTCAAAAGGCAATCCAATGGAGAATAAGTTAGCTAGCAAAGTTCGTATATTTAGAAAATTAAAAGCTTTTGATAAATAAAAGACTGCAATCTTATAAACAAAATCTTTTTTGGCCTTAAGCATTTTAAGACCAGCTTGGCTGCTTCAAAAAATATTTAATTCTCTGGATATTTCTTGTGACAGTAATAGCAATTACCATATCAACGTGTTTGTTCACAGACCGATTTTGGCTATGCTTCGAACAGTGGATCAGTGGTTTCCTGTCGTCATTGTCGGCTATGCTTGTTGACACTGCATCACAAGGTCAGAGGTGTCTGAAATGCTTGTTGAAAAGTAATCACAGATAACCTTTATGAAGAAGTGTCTTAAACTTTGCATTGTATCATTTGTCATGATGTTAATGTTAAAGTAAACGATGTATCACAATGACCAAGGAACCACCCGAGATATTACTATTCAGGGCAGTTTCATAGATAGATTAATAAGGAAATGTCTTGAGAGAACGAATTTAGAGAACGAATTTAGAGAACGAATAAACTAAAGTGGAATTTTTTGTGATTTACAAAGTTAATAAAATGTATTTTCCATGTCGCAATAAAGCCTATATTGAATGGAAATCTTAATATATAAAAATCGCGTGTCACGATGTTCGTTCACGCTAATCTCCGAAACCGCCCAAACGATTTCAATGAAACTTTGTAATGTGTATGGTTGATTCTAGCTTGAAAGATAGGATTGTTTTAGACCCGATAGGTGACGCTGTTGTCCAAATATTAATGTGGGAGAAGAACGGGAAGCGAAGTGATGCTCTTTTGTTTAAATAAAGATATACCTAGCGTTCCTAACGGTCGTAACGTAAAACGTTACTTCTTTTAACCTTAAACCCAGACATCGTCAAAGAAAGTCTCTGCTTTAACCTCTAACCAGATATGAAGAGCACTTTTACTTTCGTTATGGAAGCGACTAACTGAACCTACATGTATTAGGTCGGTGCAAAGTTAATGGCCGATGTGTAGTGACTACTTTAAAATACAATAACTCGTTTCAAACAACACTTTATTAATCAAAGTAGCTGTATATTTATTCTGGGAGCGTAGAATTCTGGACTTCTGGAAGCGACGAACTTTTTGAAGGCAGTTTTCGCATATTCGTGGTTTTTTGAAGCATCTTCCACGCAGGAAATTTTCGAGGTGCTTGAAAAAGTGGTAGTCAGATGGCGAAAGATCAGGTGAGTATGCAGGATGATCAAGAATTTTGTAACCAAGATCAGTTAACTTCTGTCGGGTGACCAATGCGACGTGCGGCCTAGCGTTGTCGTGAAGCAAGATGGGACCTTTCCGATTGAATAATCCTGAACGGCTGTTATTGACTTTTCTGGTGCGTGTCATGATTTTGAACGTATGACCGAGCAGTAATGGTTTCAATCTGATTTAGGAAGCTGTGATGAATAAGTCTGGTTGCAGCCCATCAACAGTCACCATAGCCTTTTTGGTGCATATCGGGCACCCAATTATCGAGCTTTTTCACCTCTCCAAGTTGCTTCAAGTGGCGAATGACTTCCGAATGGTCTACCTTGAGCTCTACGGCAGCTTCTCGCGTGGATTTACGCGGGTCGGCTTCGATAAATGCCCTCAACTGGTTGTCGTCAACTTTCGATGGACGGCCGCGACCATCCTCATTTTCAAGGGTGATATTGCCGCTTTTTACATTCAAAAGTTGTCCCGTCACCCCCATGCTTTGAAGACTTTCGAGTTGCTTTTGTAGCATTATGGACTAGTTTGAACTCGTACAATAAAATGATGCGTATCTCTTGTGTAGACAGCATTTGCATAATTGATCTAATCTTTCACAACGTAAGGCGTTTGAATAAGTTATTAGTGTCAGTTTAAAGGGAAGAGCTTAGCTTTAAAATGATGTGTCACTTACTATATTACTCAAGAAATAATATGTATACCAACTCACCTATATCTACAAATTGCAATCGACCATTAATTTTGCACCAACCTAATAGAATTTATTTGGAGTATTCTGATACTACAGTACAAATCACATTTAAGTAAGATTGAAAATTCAAAAGTAACATTTTAAGTAAATTTTAAAATATTTAAACTTGCATAACCAATCGTCATTTGAATTTTTTTTTCATGCAAATACCTACCCTAACTTCATCAAGTTCATTTTTTCCCTTACGCATCTTCACTGATATTTTCTCACCCGTTCTTAATAATGATTCTAGAAGATAAAATATTACAAAATATTTTTATTCATTATATTAAGACAAATCAAGACAATTATTGCTTATAAAACTGCAAGGCTGAAAAATAGTGGACAAGGAATTTTTCACATTATATTGCCTACATTGAAAATCTGTTAGGGATAAGAAGAAACAGTAGGATGAAATTTACTGCGAATGGATAGGGGGTTTATGCAAAACTAGGATGGTCCTGATTCCAGGAGTGACTGGTGAATAAAGAAAAAATATGAATTATTAAAGATAATGATAAAATGTGGTGCTTAATGCTTGTGATGAATGGTATAAGCTTTGTTCAATATTGAAGCAAATATTATGATAATAGCAATATACAAGGTGAGACTGGAAAGACAGGTACAGGGAGTGCTCAGCAAAACTGAAACACTTGGAAGAAACACGAGGAAACCACTATTCCACATAAAATATTTAATACAATGAATGTACATTTCGAAGCTTCCCTTGTATGCTGAATAATCTGTAATGTCTCCCATCATAGCATCTGAATAGCACTATTTCAATATGGGATGTATAACACCTATGCCACTTCAACCTCTACTCATTAAGGTTGTCACCGGAAAACAAATTTTCATTTAACTGATAATTTGCATTCAAGTTAAACCACTTTCTTTCAGTGATGCTATAATTGCAAATGTATCAGTTTTGCTGTCCAACCCCCTGCATTTAGGAGATGATATTTCACTATCCTTCAAAGTAAGCCTCCCATGGCGACAATACAATTTTGACAATGTTCGTACAGCTTTGCATAGTGTGTGATAAATCCTCTTTTGATACAGTTTGAATATCCGGAACATCGTCCTTTCATTCTTGATTTCAAACGAGGCGACAAGAAGAAGTCCGGCGATGACAGGTCTGCAGAATACAGAGGATGGTAAAGTTCTGGAAGCTCTTTTCGTGTGAGGAAATTTTTCATTTTTTGTAGCAATGTGCTGGGTCGCGTTATCATGCATAACACACCAGAATTCCGGTTCAACAAACTGCAACCGGACCCGAGGAATGCGCTTCCATAGACGATCGAGGACTATCGTTTTCATTTCTCCGCCTCTTGTTTAGACATGAAACGTCTTCTCCTTAAATCCTTTTTCAGCTGTCAAAGTTATTTGGAACTGATTCTGTGTGCTTACAGTAAGCCGTCTACATTTTCTGAAGACAGAGACGTATAAGCCAGAGTTTCGACTGTCTTTTGCTCTAGAGTCTCTTTCAATGAGAGCAGATCGTTGCTGCTGAAAAGGCTAAAACAGGGTGAGCTGTTTAATACAAGATGCGCTTTGTTCAGTAATGCGGGAGATCGTTGCTTGGATGCTCAAGGCAGTCTAGACCTGCCTTCCGTGACTTTTCATCTTCAAGCTGCTGAAAAGGGCTTTAAAGGGATGATATTTCATCTCCAGTCAGTAAGGCCATTCGATAGTGGAGGAACGGTTTCAGATCCAGTTATCAAATTGCGTACAGATAATTGTTGAACATTATGAAGGCTGCCTAACAAACATGGATGATTACGTGTAAGCTCACCTACACGACAGCAGTGTAAGTCGGTTTTATTTGTATTGCTATTTCCAAACTACTCACAGTTTATCAGCTGCAACACACATCATCTTTCATATGAAGAAGCGCTATAAAACATTGTGATTCACTCAGTAATTTTTAAACATATAAAGGGTTGCATCCAAATCTAATGTGCCAAATATTTAACGATGAATTAAGTTACAGGATTGGAATCACTTCTATGCTTGAAAGAAAGCAGGCTACATAACACCATTAAGCATTAATAGAGAGATACAATAAAAATTATAAGTGAATGATATATTTAGTGTCTGCATTAGTATAAATAACATGTAGTGATCCTATCTTGAATACGAACACAAAAGTATATATCGTCCTACCATATAATTTTGAAAATTCTAGAAAATTATACCATGAAATTCATAAAAACTTAGCATAGTCAAATTCTCATTACATGTAAAATATCCATTAGCTAACTACTTACTCGAACCAACACAAAGACACCTGCCATAGGAGATATCTTCATAATGGATATCATAATTTTTCTAAAAATGAAAATTGGGAAATTTGAAGAAAATTTTAAAAAATGCATAGATGTACAAAGTGAGTCTGAAACCCTGTCACAAACTTTGCATGTGTACTCTCCATAGCCAAATAAGAAATAAATGTCCTATCAACACGGGCCTGAAACTCAACCAGTAATGAGAAAAATGCCGTCTAAATATGGGTGCCCCTGTGAGATTTGTTTTACAGATATTGTTCCAAATGAAGTCCATGTGCCTCAACACAGGCCTGCACACGTCTCTGAAACGAATGGCGACCATGATGTAACACTCCTGTGCGGTTCCTAATGGTATCGAATTCAGCGACAATGCTCATTCGCATTCTGGACGGGTGTTGCATACTCGTTATCCTTAACATGCTCCCACAGATAAAAATCAAGACAATTGAGGTCGGGAGAACGAGGAGGCAATCCATCTTGCCGGTAAGCGATCGTTCAGAAACTGAAGTGCAACCACGATGAAATGTAGCGGAGCACCATCGTGCATAAACCACATTTGGACGCCATGTTTCTCGTTACTGGTTGAGTTTCAGACCCATGTTGATAAGACATTTGTTTCTTATTTGTTTCGGCGCATGCGTAGTTTGTGACAGGTTTTCAGACTACCTTGTATATACAGGATGTTCAAAAAGTCTAGTAACATGGCACATATCTCAAAGCTGGCAGGTAGGCGAGATCTGATGAGTGTGGTTTATAGGTAACTAGAAGAGGTACCCGGCGTTGCCTGGGATAATTATACTTGGATGTAAACAGAACAATCTCAAAAAATTAGATTAAATTTTGCAATATCTTAAAAATAAACGCATGAAAATGCTTAGAATTAATACAGTAAAAATTCTTAATGAAAATTCGAAAAAAATCTTTTTAAAGGCTCACAATGGTGCTGGACCTCTCCAAGGATGCCACTCCTAGTCTAAATAATTTCTTACTCACGTAATCTTACCTCAGATGTATACTTAGTGTTGTTGCAATTTCCACTCTTCTCTCGATGTGTTGAAGCAAAACTTGGCCATTCATCACTTTGTGCAGTCTAGCGGTCGCCGATTCTTCTATTTACTTGCTTCCCATTTGCTCAATACATCACGGAGCTAAAGGAGTGCTTCCTCTGTCGTCTTTCCACTCTTTCTCAATAGTCTGCTAACTCTCCATTATCTCCAGTTACTGATCATTTTTAAAGATTATCAAGAAATTGTTAAGTACTAAGAACTCTCTTTTCTAAGAAAAGCCTGAATAACAGGAATTCTATGCATTGTTACAAATTGAAACTTATCCATATTGCATCATCATTTTATGTTCATTGTTATAATTCTTGGAAAGGATTGCTTTATCATTGCATCATCATTTTGAGCTCATTGTTATTGGTGAATAGCGTGTTGAAACCATTGTTGATACCTATTGTTGCACAAACTTTTATTTGCATTGTTGGTCATGAGATATATATTGTTGGTCCGTGCAGAGTGTTTTTGAATTGCGTGTTGATACCATTGTTGCAAAAGCTTTGTCTTGCATTGTTGGTCATGCGATATTTCTCATTAATATGCCCTGCCATAACCATGAATATCGATTTTTTATCAATAATTATTATTTTTTCGAAATCTGAAGTAGACAGTGACCTTCCTCATGCTTTGAAGGCCATGTATGCGAACTTTTATCAAGATCAGAATAAAACTGTAGATTTGTATAAAAAACATACAGACAAACAGACCCACAGACCCACAAACATCCTTCTTTATATATATAGAAGACTAGAAGAGGTACCCGGCGTTGCCCGGGATTATTACACTTGGGATGTAAACAGAACAATCTCAAAAATTAAAATAAATTTTGCAATATCTTAAAAATAAACACATGAAAATGCTTAGAATTAATACAGTAAAAATTCTTAATGAAAATTCGAAAAAAATCTTTTTAAAGGCTCAAAATGGATGGACTGCTCCAATAATTTCTTAATCAGATAATCTTACTTCAGATCTACACTTGATGTTGTTGCAATTTCCACTCTTCTCTCGCTGTGTTGAAGCTAAATTTGGCCTTTCATCACTTTGGGTAGTCTAGCGGTCGCCAATTCTTCTATTTACTTGCTTCCCATTTGCTCAATACAGCACGGAGCTAAAGGTTTGCTTTCTCTGTCGTCTTTCCACTCTTTCTCAATAGTCTGCTAACTCTTCATTATCTCCAGCTACTGATCATTTTTAATGATTTTCAAGAAATTGTTAAGTACTAAGAACTCTCTTTTCTAAGAAAAACCTGAATAACAGGAATTCTATGCATTGTTACAAATTGAAACTTATCCATATTGCATCATCATTTTATGTTCATTGTTATAATTCTTGGAAAGGATTGCTTTATCATTGCATCATCATTTTGAGCTCATTGTTATTGGTGAATTGCGTGTTGAAACCATTGTTGATACCTATTGTTGCACAAACTTTTATTTGCATTGTTGGTCATGCGATATTTCTCATTAATATGCCCTGCCATA
>JAHWFO010099227.1:0-13774 GCA_023313115.1 Rhysida immarginata
CAATGTAGATTTTAAAGGTGGAAATATTGTTGGGAATGCAAGCGATAATGTTGACTGTGCAACCAGTGCATGTGTTTTTATGGTTAGCAGTGTAATGTCACAATACAAGGAGGTTGTGCACATTTTACCTGTCAGTAATATGAAA
This sequence comes from Rhysida immarginata, assembly GCA_023313115.1. Classification (NCBI taxonomy): domain Eukaryota; kingdom Metazoa; phylum Arthropoda; class Chilopoda; order Scolopendromorpha; family Scolopendridae; genus Rhysida; species Rhysida immarginata. The sequence goes on from JAHWFO010099227.1 coordinate 146, forward strand.
AGTGCTATTTTGCATAAGTATGTAAAAGATATTATTATTGGATTAGAGAATATTGGATTTGAAGTTGTTGCCGTAGTTTCTGATAATCACTCTGTTAATAAAAAGGCTATGTCTTTGTTCAGCAATCCACTAGTTGTTCAGCAATCACATATGCTCATCCTGCTAGTGCCAATCGACTATTATATTTTATTGTCGATCCAGTACACATACTTAAATGTATACGTAACAACTGGCTAAACAAGTCCAACCATGAATTTTTTTATCCTGACTTTGTTGATACTGGATCAAATTCACACAAGATTGCATCTTTTAATTCGCTAAGGCAAATGCATGCTTCTGAGCATGAAAATCTGTTAAAATATGGGGTAAAATTAACACTTTAGTCATTATACCCCTCGTCAATTGAAAGGCAAAATGTAAAATTTGCCCTAAACATTTTCAACAGCGCAACATCAGCTGCATTAAGACAATTAGGGCAACAAAAAAATTTTGCTAACTGGCAGTCCACTTCAGATTTTCTTGATATCATTTGTAGGTGGTGGGACATTATTAATGTTAAGACACCCTTAAAGGGTCAAAGATTAAAAAATCCTTTCCAAGAACCAATGGCTGCAAATTCAGATCATTTAAAGGATTTTTAAAAAGGGTGACCCTACGCTGTTCTTGAATTATCGGCCAATTACCGCCTTGCCGATATTCGCCAAACTCTTTGAAAAACTGTTCTACCAACGATTGTCGCAATATGTCCATAAAAATGCTTTAATTACTACTTGTCAGCATGGGTTTGTGCCCAAAAGAAACGTTGAAACCGCTTGTTATGAATTTTTAAAATTCACTTCGCGTGAAATGGCTTCTAACAAGTTTGTAGCTGCGGTGTACGTTGATTTTGCCAAGACCTTTGATTCGGTACCTGTCGATCTTCTCCTGTATAAACTATCCAATTTCTATGGTATTTGTGGACTCCCGTTACAATGTCTGGGGAGCTTTCTTTCTAACAAAACTTATTTTCTTACCTATGTTGAAACATCTTCCCATTTGTTGAAAAGAAACTTAGGTGTTCCCCAGGGTTCAATACTTTCTCCTCTTCTCTTTGCTTTGTTCATAAATGATTTACCCTTGGCTTTAACACCTCGCACATCTTTTCGGATAATTTTATATGCCGATGACGTAACATTTATAGCCGCCAGCTCTGATGCTCTTCAAATGATATCTGCGCTTAACGACGTCCTTACCGATTTGAAAATTTGGTCTTACAAGAATTCATTGCGTGTAAACGCTGAAAAGACAAAAGCTATGGTTTTCTATCAGAGAAACAAGCGCGATGTACCTAAACTATTGCCTCTCTATTATTATGGTAATCTATTAGCTACTGTTTCCTCCTTTAGATATTTGGGTATAACTCAAGGTGATCTAGAACAAGGTGGGGGTCAGTTTGCCGGAAGTAGTAAAAATTGCCTTACTGCGCAAGCGTATTTTGACGTCACTGGAATACATCGAAACCTATACCCGCTAAATCGAAACCTCAACAGAAACTAAAACATGGCGGCAATGAAAGCAGTCGTGCGATAGCCACACTTGACGACTCGTTCATTTCCTTCACAATTCTCATTCTTTATATATATATTTTAATTAAATAATAATGCCATTATATGAAGGGACTTACGTAATTTATAATTATTGTAAAATGTACTTACGTATTATCTTTTTAATGTGAACACAGGGTTGATGCTAACTATCAGCACATCGTGCGATAACTGATCATGCGACCAAGATAAGTGAAATTTACTGAGACTAAATAGAAAAAGGGTTATATATCAGTTCGTTAGAAGGGGAGTGGGTGTCTTTAAAATGTCCGTAAAATCATTTACCTTGGTCTCATGTTCACTCATCGCGCAATGTGCGGATAGTTAAGCGAACACAGAGACAAGGACGATAACGTATTTCTCATTATCATTAGGCCTAGTTATCATTCCTCGTTAAGATTTCGAAATTGATTCGTCGGAACCGTTGGCAATTAAGAGACAGATGATAATTTCGATATTATTTCTTAACTTTATTTATGCAGGCATTAGGAAATTTTAATTTATAAAATAGTAAGTTTACAAATAAACGTTTCTTCAGAAATCAACGTAAGAGTTTTGTTTTTTTACGTGAAAACGTTTTCTTTTGTGACCAGAATAATGGCTACCGCACACGCCGGAAGTAAAGCCATAAGTCTTCCAGTGACGTCACAATACGCATGCGCGTTAAGCACTTCTGACAAACTGGACCTACCTGTTATTCTAGATTACCTTGGGTATAACTATCTCTCATGACCTTAGTTGGGACCAGAATATTGACTCATTACTTATTAATCTTAACGTGAAACAAGGTATTATCTCCAGACTACGCTACCTGCCCCCAAAAATTCTATTACTCTTATATAATGCGTGGATTCACTCCTCTCTTTGCTCCAGCATTATTTTCTGGGGATCTTCCACTTCTTGGAACCTTACTCGGATTCTTAAACTCCAGAAATGGTTCATACGAACTCTTCTTAGATTGCCTAAATTTGCATCTGTGTCACGCTATTTTAGCGAATACCGTATTTTCACCGTTTACCAATTGTATTTTGTTCGTGTTTGTGCATTCGTATTTAAAGCTTCGAATTCAATCTTGTTTGTTTCAACTCCTATTATCCTTGTTCCCACTGCTGATAACCATCGATACCCAACACGATCGTCCCAAGACCTATATCCTCCGCTAACTAAACCCAATTACCGCCGTCGATGTCTGTCATATGCTGGTATTAGATGTTGGGCTCTTTTGCCCACCGAATTACGCGCTGTAGCGTCTTATCCTGCTTTTTATAAACTTTTAAAATATCACGTTTTCCTTCTTCCCCTGGACTTTCGGATTTAAAAATTACATTTTTTTTCTTGTTTAAGTTTTGTTTGTTTATTAATAGACATAATAGTGGGTTTTTTTTGTTTTTTTTGTAATAGTCTTTGTTGAGGCTAGTTTCTTTCTTTTTTCCTCTGATTATAAACATTTGTTGTTAGTGTATTATCTGTTTTTCTATTCTTTACCTTGTTTGAGCAATGTGTATTTTATTTATATTGGTCTAGGGGTGCCTCTTTGTTGGTCAATTTGTCCACTCTGGCACCCCTCGAGCTCAGATGTTGGCATGTAATTTTAATTAATATTAAATAATTAGTATCACTTTGGTATGTTATATTTCTATACACCCATGTGGGAAACTGGCGCGAATGAATTAATTTTTTTTTTGATTTGGATGTAATTTCCTGTATGGATTTATTCAATAAGGTACGCTAAGGTTATTTTATATTTTGCAACTCATGTTAACAGATATATGCACTTACCTTTTTTTATTCATTATAGTACATTTTTGTAAGTCTGCTTGTTATTATTGTTTATTTCCTTTCTTTTTGGTTATAATGTTTAGTTCTACTAACTTGTACTCTTCAATATGTATTTGGTTGGAGCCCTCAGAGATCTAACTTGTCGGTCCATTAGACCATACAGATCTCTGTTGGGCTTTGTATGATATGTCTTAACTCCTTAAAATCAATTTTTGAATTGGCTCAATAGTTGGGAAAATCTGGATGGATGTGTAAAACTTTCAGATGAGACACACAAGGCATTGAAACATACCACAGAGGCACTGTTAAACTGTCTAATTATTTTTTATTTGGAAAAATTCAAACAGATAACTTGAAAGATAGATTTGGCAAGTACAGGCAGCTTGCAGGTGCTCAATACCACATATCTGTAAGGCAAGTATTTGAATGTGAGAACAAATTCTGCTTACAGAACTTGTTACCATTGTTTACAGAAATTGCATTCACTGGGAGATGTTACTGTGGATGCATCTTTTCATTTATTAGAATATTCACAAATTAATTAAACGGATGAAAACACTGCTGTGAATTCTGATCTAGACTGCATTATTGATGACGAGGACATAGATATGATTCCTGACACAGCATGGCCTTTACTAACTTATATTGCAGGGTATTGCTCATATGCAGTTAATAAGAAAATAAAATGTAACTACTGTCAATGTTTCTTAGTATCAGAAACGTGTGAAAAAATCATTCCTTAATATTAGCAAATGATAGGGTTGGGTTGTCTTACCCAAGTGAGGATGTTATTAACTGTGTGACAGTTTATTTGACAATGCAAAAATTAATTTCTGAAGATAAAGAAAATTTGTTTCTACAGCAAAAAAATTAAAGAGCAACAAGAAATATTTTTGGTGATAGTTTTCTAGGACACAATTGTTCTAAGCATCCTTCTACTTTAATAACCAAAAAAATTGTGTACACAACTGTTAACATTTTATTGAATAATTATACAAAAAGAAAAAATGACATATTAAATAAGAAAACAATGTCATCTTTAAAAAGATGTAAATTAAGCAAATAACATGTTTGCAAACATTGTACTTGTGTTGCATCATTATGTATATATCAGTAAATATATATTTATATTCATTATGTATATAAGTAATAAAATTGTAAAATTATTTAAGGGATTTAAAACTTTAGTTTGTTTACAATTTAGTTATTGTTAATCTTGTTTAAAATTGTCAAAATTGTTATTAGGCTACAAATTAATCTACAATTGTTATAAAATTTAAAACTTGGCTTATCTTAAATATTTAAACTCAGAAATGTTCATTCATGTTTGATTTTTAAATAAACCTGTCATTTTGTGAAATTTTATGAATGTATCATTGTCAATAAAGTTGTAAAAACAATAAAAATTGATAAAATATTTTTACAAATTATCGTTTTGCATTATCATATTTTATTTTTAAATCACTTTAATTATAGTGAACTATAAAATAATAAAATATTTTTTTATATTTTTATTTTTTAAATCATTTTAACTCTGGTGAGGCATACTGTTAGCTTGACCTAAAATGCTAGTGACCGCCTACAGGTTGTGACGTCACAAAACTCGTGGAACGGCCTTCTAGTTTAGGTGGTGTTGGCTAAACCGTCGTCATGCAGCGTTTAAGTTAAACTGATATTTAACGTCTGCTTAAGTCCTAATCTCACTTGGTGCAATCAAAAAATTTTAACTAGAACTTTAACGAATCTTATAACTAACATTGTTGCAACCGGCCGTTAATAATCTTTATAAATAAAAATGTATGTATGTATGTATGTACAGTTTTATTCCGAACTTGATGAAATAGTGCATATTTGAAAAAGTTTTTGATATTATTCGATAAAAATCGATATTTAGATGGCAGCGCCATCATTTGGGATAATTTTAAAATATTTTTTCGTGCTTGGTTTTAGTTTCAATTTTATGTTGCCATCGAAGTAGTGTTTTCGATTCTTAAACATGAATTTTTACTATATTAATTCTAAACTTTTTTTTGTCATGTTCATTTTTCTTGTGCATTCACATTCATATGCATTAAAATTTCTTCAATTTTGACCCCCCAAGCAACGAAAAAAGCTTTCAATTTAAATAGGAAAAAAAAACAAAACAACTTGTGTATCGCGGGATACCCGATCGAAGTGAAACTTCAAGTGCATGATAATAGTCAGTGAAAACAAGAACAGATGAAGGAACAGAAGTGCATGATAATACCCCCCTTCATTTGTTCTTGGTGAAAAACATTGCATGATGTAATCAGTGAAAAGGATTAGTTACTAATAATGATTAAAAATACAATAATTTAAAACATGAAAGATTTTTATTTAAAAAAAAATCAAAGTATTTTATACAAGTTTATGATCTAGCAACAGCACAATGTCTTATTTTAAATGTTAAAAATGTTACAAAAGCTTTAGAGAAATATAAATAATGTTTTATAACGTACTATATTATACAATAAACCATAATGTGTACTTTTGACATTGAAACGAGGTCTCCAGAAATACAATATTTGTATTATCAAAAAATTATTAATGGGGGAAAAAAAAGTTGAAAATGCGAGTTACTGCATTACCAGAAAGATGTTAACAAAAAATGATAATACACGCGAGCATGCGGAATGACTTCATTAAATCAACAATCAGTGAGCTTCGAATTTTATGAAAGGATGATAATGAAAAGGGACAGACACAAACATCCATGTCCTCGGTGGGATTCGAATCCACGACTTGCTGGTTTCGAGAGACATGCGCCTTAACCCTCTCGACCACCGAGCCATACATATTGTTTTAATGGAAAACAATTAACTAATTTTAATAATCTATTTTTAACAATTAAATATGTTAAGAAACTTGAGAAACCATTCAATTGTCGTCTGCCGCTACTTCCATTGCCTTGGAGTTCCGTCATGCGCATTAATACATGCACACTGCTTTAACTATGGCTTTAACAATGCAGTCTTTGTGCATAAATTTTTTCGTCTTCGCGGTTTATTTTGTGAAAGAAACAAAATGCCGCGAATTCTTATTTTGCAAGCATCAGTAGCACTGGGGAACAGAAATGTCGTTGTCTTAGATCTGTGACTTGTTTTTGACTAATTTTTGGCCTCTGAATCCAAAAATAACTGCAGTTTTTGTCTATCACGTCAACTTTTTAATCTACAGGATACGCTCTCTCTGTTTCAAAAATCATACAAAATGTGTATATAAAGGAAAATAAAGTGAAAACTTAACAAATATACTGTTCACAAAGAATAGCTTTATTCATACAAAGGCTATATACTTGGTAAAACGTTAGAGGGGATCAATGTGAACATCTTTTGATAATAACGTTTTATTCTAAAATGACTGTGCAGTCAGCTACTGTACAAAGATTCCACTGTTTCATCCTGCTTATTCGGAGTCCCTTAGCAAAGAGACAGTATTGCTTAATTTTTTAAATAACATTAATTTACCTACCACAGAATAATGGTTCATTCCTTTAAATCCATACAGTAGTATGCAATTAGACAATGGTTAGTACAGAAAGCAATTGTAAAGTTTATTTGTCAATTGGAACCATTGCAAGCACAGCATGCAGACGTACTCAAATGAAGAATTGGCTGACATACATTTCGTGTATGGAGCAGCCAATGGGAATGAGAGAGCTGCAGCTAGGCTGTACTAGGAAAGATACCCCAATAGACGTGTGCTTCACTATCAGACATTCGCGAATCTGCATCGGAGACTTCGTGAAACAGGAACATGGGCAACGCAGGACGACCACGTAACAGGAACGTAGCGCTACAGGACGAGATTCTGCAACAATCTGCTGATAACCCAACAACAAGCGTACGTGCAGTAGTGCACAACCTGGGTGTGAACTACACATATGTTTGGAGAGTTGTGCACGAGAATTTGCTGTATCCATTCCACCGGCAAAAAGTCCAGTCATTGAAGATAACTGACTACCCTCTTCGTGAAGCATTTGCAACGTGGTATTTAGCACAAAATTACACGGATCCTACATTCACATCACGTGTATTATTCACAGATGAAGCCATGTTTACACGAGAGGGAATGTTTAATTTACACAATGCACACCTGTGGGCCCATGAGAATCCACACGCACGTTTCTCCGTGCATATCAATAGCGCTACAGTATTAACGTTTTGTGTGGAATTGTGCATGAACAATATATTGGCCCATACATGATGCCCACTTCCTTAACTGGGCATACGTACAACATGTTTCTTCAGCATGTGTGACCAGAACTCTTGGAAGACATACCACTGAGAGTTCGCCGAGACATATGGTACCAGCATGATGGGGCACCACCCCATTTCTCCCGAGAAGCACGTGATGCAAGATTTCCAAGCAAATGGATCGGTCGTGGAGGTCTTATTAACTGGCCACCCAGGTCACCTGACCTCACATGTTTGGACTACTTCCTCTGGGGACATACGTATGAAATGTGTGGTGTATGAAACTCCTGTTGAGTGACAGGAAGATCTTATGGCACGTGTGGTGGCTGCTGCAGCGATGGTAAACGAGATACCTGGAGTGTTTCAGCGCATCAACCGTTCCATGTTACGACGATGTGAGACTTGCATTGAAACAGGTGGTCGACATTTCGAGCACATTATGTTGTAATAAGACATTACTGACTTGTCTAATTAATGTTCTTTGTAATGATGTGAATAAACGTGTTAAAGGTTAACAGTGTTTCCGTTCATGTTAATTAATTGAATCCAGTACTGCAGTTGACTGCAGAATCATTTTAGAATATAACGTTATTAACAAAAGATGTTCAAATCGATCCCCACTAACGTCTTGCTAAGTTTAATGGTGTAATTTTGAAACACCTTGTATACGTATAGTTACTGAAAGTTCAACTTTGTTCATACAAATAGTAAAGTTTCTTTACCAAACGGTAAACATACATATTAAGGTAAACATTTTTGTTTATAACTTTTTCTGGAGTGTAAAAAAGCAATTTGATGCTCATGTTGCAACCAAGCCTTTTGAAGCTCTCCAAGAGTTGCTGCACAATTTCGGTGTAATTATGTGCTCGTGTATTTCCAAGAAAGTCTTTAACAATGTTTTTGAATGCCAACCAAGCATTCCTTTGAAGTTCTGTCTTTGTTCCGATGAAATGTTAATCGCTGCCGAATCTGTGGACCATTAAACATACCGGCTTTAATCTTTTCAAATGACAGGCTACGAAATGCCTTCCTATGATCCATGCTCGATCCCGCGGAGAGTGGTCAGATTCACATAAAGTTTAGATAAAAAAAATAATGATGAAAAATAGGAAAGAAAATTCCGCAGCCCAGAATCGAACCAGGAACCTTTGGCTCGGACCGCCAACGCGCTAACCAATTGCGCCACTGCGGCCATGAAAGCGAACCGCTATTTACATGACCTTAGAGCTTGGTTAGAGCAGCTACCTAGTTGGCCGGCTGGGGCTATCTTTCCTAAGGCGTAAATTCTTAAAGAATAAATCATTAGATGATCACTGAGGGTTTTAATGGTACGCCTACCTCAGATGTTCGAATTAATGATGAAAAGAGCCGGCGAACTAGGTAGCTGCTCTAACCAAGCCCTAAGGTCATGTAAATAGCGGTTCGCTTTCATGGCCGCAGTGGCACAATTGGTTAGCGCGTTGGCGGTCCGAGCCTAAGGTTCCTGGTTCGATTCCGGGCTGCGGAATTTTCTTTCCTATTTTTCATCATTAATTCGAACATCTGAGGTAGGCATACCATTGAAACCCTCAGTGATCATCTAATGATTTATTCTTTAAGAATTTACGCCTTAGGAAAGATAGTCCCAGCCGGCGAACTAGGTAGCTGCTCTAACCAAGCCCTAAGATCATGTAAATAGCGGTTCGCTTTCATGGCCGCAGTGGCGCAATTGGTTAGCGCGTTGGCGGTCCGAGCCAAAGGTTCCTGGTTCGATTCCGCGCTGCGGAATTTTCTTTCCTATTTTTCATCATTAATTCGAACATCTGAGGTAGGCGTACTATTAAAACCCTCAGTGATCATCTAATGGTTTAAAAAAAATAAACTTGACGTGGTAGAAGAAAACTAACTACAGTTTTGTAATCAGCATGTCTATTTTTCTAAAACAGCTCAAAAATCGAACTCGACAGAATTTTGTTTCAAATTGTTCCCCAGTGTAGTAGCTTTAGATGAGTAACATATTTCAATTTGATGTGAATCTGGAGGTACTTGTTCCTGTACTTCCAGTGTAAGTTCTAAAAGGACGTTAAGGCTGAAGAGAAAATCAAGCTTGACTCAAGCCATTATTTTTGAGAACCAATAATTTTAAGTGCAAAAAAAATAAATTACTAGGTCTCAATTAACAATTCTTTAATAACAATAACAAATTTGCATCCATTCAGTGATACTTATTAGTTTAAACAAATCACAAGTGAAACATCATTGAGGAAGCAGTTATTCAAACATAAAGTTCAAACATAATCAGTGTAAAACCGGAACATTTAAAAAATAATGATAATTCGAAGTCGTTTAGAATGGGATAATTTAGCCTTGTATCTAATTTTTAAGTCCTGCCTATCCTGCTATGTTTTGAGTCTCTGCAGTTTATGAACTTTTAAAAGCGTCCAATCATAAAAAATTAAATTCTGAAATCAATATTTAGTATTTTTGAACAAAAAAAAAATACTTACTTCGACAGATAACAGGGAAGCAGATAATATTAGATTGAGTAATTGAAAGGCATTCCGTAGAAAGGAAACGATTATAATTCCTTCTGATAGCCAGTCTTTTAGAAATACGTTATCCCCTTTCAATCCACGCAAAGCAAAACATATGCTTAATGCTCGGATAAATACCGACATGAAAACAATCACATGACATTCTTCATTGAATTGCTTGGCCCGGTTGCCAAGAATATGATAAAGACGACGATACAATTTGAGTGAATCTATATTTGGAGTCGAATGTTTTCTTAGTTTAGCATATAATTCTTGGTTAAAAACTTTATACAAGAACACCATCAGCTGGCAAAACACACGATGGCACAGTTCGTACAGAACAAGATAGCTCTGTAGGAAATATAGCTCAAACATATAAATTACTATGTCATAAAGGCGTTTCATAGGAAATATTTATTCCTAAGAAAATGTCTTCTATGCTCTCTCTAATCGGCTGTCGGTTAACCACCATTACAGCAATAGCCAAGGCAATGACAATGGCATTCCATAAAGAGTAAACTACAAGGCTTCGTATCATTTTCTTTTCATTGAATTTTTCGACTTCAGAGTGTATGGAATGTAGCAATTGGCTGAGGCGTTTCTGCTTGCGAAAGAGAATGATGGAGATTGTAATGCTAAGGGAAAGCCTTATAGATCCCATAGCTAAGTATAGAATACTGTGTAATTCATTTCCGATTTGAATGGAATGAACGAGGAGTGCTAAGTCGAAGAGGAAGATAAACATTCTAATAAGAGCAACAGCAAAAAATATCGATGTTAACATAATGCTTCGTTTGCAATTTCCTGTTAAGGAGATGTTTAACCCTAAAGAAATGGCATAATACCGCACTATGTCAAAAGCCCTGCTAAGGTGATCACTAACTCACGATGGCTAAGCAAAAGCTTATCTAAATTTTGACTATTATAATCCGATAAAAAAAATTGCAAAATTCCCCTAATCAAATCCAGGAAAGAAAAAATCAATGATATCTTGTTATTAATCTTTTGCAATTGACCATTAACATTAAGGCAATATTGCATAAAAGGGATCTTCGATGCTCCCAGATATCAAATAGAGTGCTCTAATGTGATCGCGTCTTGTAACCCAACTAGAGTAATTGACCAAAAAGAATTGGAACATGCCTAATTATCTTAAAATTGGTTCATAATAGTCGTGAGCTAATCGTAGATAGGCATCCTGGGAAAAGCCTTAATGGGAAATATTAGATCTCCTGATGCATATACACGCTTCGTTGTGTTGGAACTTTGTGGCCGACCATGCCCAATTTTTATTGGTTGTCTTCACTAAAGAGGAGGTGAAGACCATAATATCTACAAATGTGTTTTAATATTCTGCGCGTTGGCAGTACTAATTTCTGCGCATGCATACCAACAGATTGCAACACTGTGAGAATTGCATCATCAGAAGCACTAATTAATCGAAGCCTCTAAGATAAATATAGGGGCATTACTTTACCACGGTGAAGTGTAGGCTTTACGAATGGGTCGAGAAATTCTAAGACGGTCAGACAAGCGTGGAAAGACGAATAAAAAAACACATGATTCATAAAATCTGTTTGCTAAAGAGAATGATGGAGATTGTAATGCTAAGGGAAAACCTTATAGGTCCCGTAGCTAAGTATAGAATACTGTGTAATTCATTTCCGATTTGAATGGATTGAACGAGGAGTGCTAAGTCGAAGAGGAAGATAAACATTCTAATAAGGACAACAGCTAAAAATATCAATGTTAACATAATGCTTCGTTTGCTATTTCCTGTCAAGGAGATGTTTAAGCCTAAAGAAATGGCATAATATCGCACAATGTGAAGAGCCATGTTAAGGTGGTGACTAACTCACGCAAGGGCTTATCTAAGTTTTGAGTTACAAAATCCGATAAAAAAAAATTTGCAAAATTCCCCTCATCAAATCCACGAAAGAAAAAATCAATGATATCTTGTTAAAAATCTTTTGCAAATGACTATTAACGTTAAGGTAATATTGCATAAAGGGGATCCTCGATGCTATTAATTCAGTGACGTCGATATTACGAAGGTTAATTTCTTTTACTATAAAGAAGACATTAAAGAGATTGCCCTAATATAATCGATTCTTATAAGCTAACTTAGCGTAATTGACCGAAAAAAAAGATTGGAACACGCCGAATTACCTACAGAATTCTTAGTGAGTTATTGCTCTTTGTGTTGTAGTGTGGTCTTGTGCTTCTGCAAATTTTCAAATCATACGACTTGGGCAGACTGAAGGAAGAAGTTTTACTGCGAAGTTTTGAAGTGACTGTGGGAAAATTTCGCGTAAATTGCCCGAGTTGTGGAAGAACAAAGAATGATTTATCCACCATGACAACGCGCCCGCGCACGCTTCGCTCGTTGTGAAGAAATCCCTGGAAAAAACAACATGGCAACGGTTCCCCACCCTCTTTACTCTCCTGACCTAGCTCCCTACGAATTCTTCCTCTTCATTAAAATGAAAGTGTGACGTTTTAATTCCATTGAAGATATCCAAGTGGAATCGCAACTGGTCTTGAACACCCTACAGCCTTCGGACTTCCAGGTGCTTCCAAAAGAGATAAAAAATTGCTGGAATCGTTGCATACACGGCAGAGGTGACTACTTTGAAGGTGCAGCGGAATTTAGTGTGTAAGGTACGTTTTCTGCTTTTTACAGGAAAATTCTCGGAAATTTTAGGTAGCACCTGGAATGTCTGACATCCTTTACACATATATCAGCCACTTTGCGTAGGCGCATCCACGTCAATAAATGGTGGAGTCTTACTGGAGATAAAATCTCAGTGAGTTGTGGACAAGCCTCCAACTTTTATGTTTTGGTATTAGCTTACTTTCCAAATACAATCTATACTAACTTGTTTTCATCCAATATTACGAGTCGTGTTGTGTCCGAAGCTAAAAAAGACATGTTCACCTTAACTCTTAAATTAAATTAGTATTATATATGCAGATAAATGACAGCTTTTAAATAAAAAATACTTACTTCCACCGACAACAACGAGGCAGAATATATAAGTGTAAGCAGCTGAACTGAGTCCCGAACAAGATAAATGACTGTAATACTCTCTGCTATCCAGTTTGTTTGATAAGACGGATCAACTTTCAATATACGTAAACTAAGACAAATGTTGAGAGCACGAACAAATACGGATAACAGGACGATTACGTGACAGTCATCGTTGAATTTCTGCACCCAATTACTAAGAGCACGATAACGTCGACGATGACGTTGGACTGAGTCTACATTTGCACTTGAGTGGTTTAGCTCAGCACTTAAGTTTTGATTAAAGTCTTGGTACATGAACACCATCAGCTGGCAAAACTGGCGAAGGCAAAGATCGAACAGTATGAAGTAACATTGCATTAAATATTGTTCAGATATCAGCATTATTATTAGAACTTTAGGTGTTTCGTAGATAAAGCTTATTCCTACTGGATTATCCTCTATGTCGCCTCTAATCATACTAAAGATAAGCAAGGCAATGCCAATGATAAGTAAGAAAATCAACCATA
>JAHWFO010099232.1:0-11852 GCA_023313115.1 Rhysida immarginata
GCTATCCCTTTTTCCGGAAATGCTGGAAATGGGCGCACCCGAAGTCCAGTCAAACACTTTAAATGCGAACATGGCCAAGAAAGGGGGAAGTTTCGGCCTATAATCCGTTCATCTGTGAAATGTTGCTGAAGTAACTGTTTGACACATGTACCAGTATGATGTGGAGCCCCATCCTGCATAAAAATCGTTGTCTAAAATGCCACGTTGCTGAAGTTCTGGTATCACAAAACTTCTTAGCATCGACGCCATGCGAGCAGCAGTCACAGTGCATGTCACGAGTCCATCTCTCGACTGCTCTTCAAAAAAATACGGTCCAATTATGACATTTGCTGTCGTACCACACCACACGGTAACTTTAGGAGAATGCCATGGAATTTGGTGGAGAACATGAGGGGGACTGGTGGCCCAAATCCTGCAGTTTAGGTGTTGACATCCCCATTCAGGTAAAAATGAGACTCGTCCGTCCACAAAATGTTCCATGGCCAATGCTCGTCCACCTCCATCCGTGCAAGGAATTCCAATGCGAAGGTTTCTCTACGAGGAAGATCGTTAGGTTCGAGTTGTTGGACAAGGTGGATTTTGTATGGGTAGTACCGCAGCACTTTACGTACGATCTTATACACCGTACTCAGTGGTAAGTCCATTCGACGTGCAACAGCACTTACGCTGCACGCCCCTTGTGAGGTTTCCATTTTTGCTTCCTCTACGGCTACTGAAACAGCCTCCACGGTTGCCTCAGAGACGGGTTTCAAACTTTGTCATCATCTTCTTCGGCCAGGTGCTACCGATAACAAACCTGTGGCTTCAAACTTTGTCATCATCTTCTTCAAACTCTGCGGTGTCATTGGCCCCCGACGAACGGTACGATAATGTTGCAAAGCCTGCCGTACATTGCTATTGCATTCATAATAACATTCAACCAGAAACGCACGGTCTTGCATGGTAACAGGCATCGTCGACTAGTAACAAATGAGGCGTACTGACAACGAGGCTCCCTTTCTTATTTCTGAAAACCAAATGACTTGTAAAGCGCATGTGCATAAACCACATTGTTAACCTGTGTCTTCGTGTCTAATTTCGTATACGAATATTCGCCAATCCATGCTGGTGGTGACCTCTTGAACTTTTCTTTTTTTTTTTGAAGGGCATGAACTTCCCATGCCCTCTTGTATAAAATTACCAAGTATTATAGCTTTTGGTCCAGTAGGTTTTTTTTATGGCCATGTCAAAATAGAACTTTAATTATAAAGACCTTGTACATTGCAGATATCAAAAAACAAAATGAAACAGCTTGCGGAATCGTAAGATATGGTTTGATGATCCCTCTCTCAGCATGGTGCAGAATTTTCGCTTCGTCTCTGAAGAATTATGTCACGGCTATCACACTGCTCCAGATCAACAATGAGTATGGCCATATCGTTAATGGTATGGTATAGGTGAGCTTTTGTCAACAATGGTAATTTTGGCTCACCTATACAGTAGTATTGTTTTGGTTTTTGATAGAAATGATGGCAAATTCTTAGGGATTCTGAACCGCGTGGTATATCCTGGTCAGGAGATTTGTACTGTGCATGATGCTGTCGACAATCAACAATCGAACAGCGCAGGGAAAATCGAAACGAGCGATCCGGAAGCAATGCTTTCACTGCGTACTTGTCTAGGAAGTAACCAGGGGAAATACACTGAACTACGCAAGAAGCCAGATTAAACCTAGTTAAGTCATCCAGAGGATAAAATGAAGTCCTTTCCTATCCGGACGATAAAGCTGATCGTTGATTGACGAGGGGACACTGAGGAGCTAGGAGAACTAATAAACTGGAAAGATGTCCATTTGGATGTCGAAGTTGACCAGCATGTAATGAGGCCTGCAGTGCCTGAGGAAACTTCTAAAGGTGAGCGACGTCAGTAGAATCGCGACTGATGGTTTGCCATGGTGACGAATGATGAGTGGAGGAATATACAGCTTTTTTCATTTGCTTTAACGCAATTTTCAAAATATTTAACGTAGTTTCCAAAATATTTAACGCAGTTTCCAAAATATTTAACGTAGTTTCCGAAATATTTAATGCAGTTTTCATTGGAATTAACGCAAGTTTCATTGGAATTGCTATATTTTTAGAAACTTTAACACTTTTGGGGTAAGATTTATTTAATTTTTACTGCTTTTTAAAATGATTTTAGCGTCGTTTAAATGGGTAAACAGCATAAACAGATTTGGTTTATAACAGCATAAATAATTTCTTTTACAGTAAATAAAAAAAAAATCATTTTTTGTACACTAAGAGCCATACCAAACTTTTATACAATGAAATAACTTAGCCACATATTAAGATTTAAATTACGTATTTTTTTTTTTTTTTTTTTGCTGTTGTATTTTTTACAGTAAATGTAAGTAAGAATTGTAATTATATTTGCTTATTCTCGCCAATCATCATTGTCTTGAATAATTACGGTGCACGATGATAATAAAAAAACGTTTTATAAATTCATTAAAAATTCTACATATTTACAGTAACTTACGTTTTTAACGGCATTTCTTTATTTTTTTAATATTTTACAATAAATTGTAATTTTTGTATACATACTGTGGAGTGCGGTAGTTGTATAAACATTGTAAATTCAATAAACGTTTACTAATACATTGTGAGTTCTATAAAAAGTTTATGCTGTTAACTCATTTAATCGACGCTAAAATATTTTAAAAAGCAGTAAAAATTAAATAAATTTTACCCCCAAAAAATTGTTAAGTTTTCTAAAAATTATAATAATTCCAATGAAACTTGCGTTAATTTCAATGAAAACTGCGTTAAATATTTTGAAAACTGCGTTAATTATTTTGAAAATTGCGTTAAAGCAAATGCAAAGAGCTGTAAATTGCTCCATTTTTACGGGTGACATTAATTTGGGAAGTACTCTCTTTGGCTTCGTTAGTACTATCGCTGATATCAACAGTGGGTCGAAAATTATTGATCCTTACACCTCTTTTGTTCTTCGACAATCGACAATCGAACAGCGCAGGGAAGAAAAACAAAACGAGCGGTCCGGAAGCTACGCTTCCACTGCCATACTCATCCAGTATTATAGCCAAAAGAAATACGCTGAATTAGGAAAGAAGCCAGATGAACCTAGTTAAGTCATCCACAGGATACGGAGGAGTCCTTTCCTAACAGGACGATAAAGTTGATTGTTGATTGACGATAGGACGTGGAAGAGCTAGGTGATCCAGTAGGGTGGAAAGATGGCCTTTTGGATGTCATCGAAGTTGACGTCCAGTATGTGACGAGGCCTGCGATGTCTAAGGAGCTTCTAAAGGTGAGCGGATGCTCAAGAATACCTGCAACCAGAGGAGGCTTTTGTTCTTGCATGATGCTGTGTATTTATTGTGGGAATTAGCCAATCAGAAGCGCATCTTGTGTAATCGCATCCGATTGGCTTGCAAGAGTGTAAAATCTGGTTGATGTGACTGGTACTGCTAATGTGTTGGAATTTTTTTCCGTTCTCCTCCTTTAAAGCGCAATAAAAACTTTCAGTTTTATCTTCAAAAAATTTCTAAAATTTTTTACCTTCAAAATACCTTCAGTCTCGGAGGGAAATCCCTCAACCTGGCAACACTGATGTGGTTTCAGCAGAATTGCTACCCCGCACATTACGCGCGAGAAGTCCTCGATCGCATCTTCCTCCTGGATGGATAGGTAGGATTGGACCCATAGCTTGGTCTCCAGACCTCACTCTCCTCGATCTTTTACTCTTGGGACGGCTAAAAGAAATTATGCACTAAGCATAGCCGACAACAAGGAAGGACATGCAGGACCTAATGATGAATGCGCAAGGTTAACGCAAGAAGAGGCCCTCTTGGCCTTTAATGATGTGAGGAAGAGACTGCTCAAATGACACCAGAGGGGAGGGGAATAGACAGTTCCTTTCCATCAGCATAACAACTATCTTAATCCGTTGTAAATGTTTGAAATGTTTCACGGAAACAGGAATAATCCTGTATTAAGCAAAAATATTAATCGAATTTTTCAGAGTTCTCATTTCATTGTACAGGGTGTTGCAAATATATACAGGGCAGGGTAGTACTGTTAGCCTATCCGCTCGGCTGCAGGGGCCCGCTCATAACAATACAACCTTTATCATAAAGGCCTGGACCACAGATTAAGAATAAACACAGATGTGTCAAACCATTGTTAAAAAGTGTTGCGCCTAAACCTAGCGGTGCATGCGGTAAATTTAAACGCAACAAAACGCCTATTCATTTGGCATATCTGTGATTTACCGCATACACCGATCGGTTTCGGCGCAACACTTTTTAATAATAGCTTGGCACATCTGTGTTTATCCTTAATCAGTGGCCTGGGTCAACACCACCTCTACTCAAAGCCTGAGCGCGAAGACTTCATACACTGTTACATCATCATACCTAGTCATAATTTAGGGCTTATTATTGGTAGAAATGCGATTAAAGACGACTACGAGGCCGAACGAGAAAGACAGGCCTCGAAGCGGAAAAGTCACCTGATCATCTTGGTCAGAACAACAATCCAATCTTCATTGTCTCCATCTTGGATGTAAACAATGAGTGTTTTTCCGATTGTTGGAAACAATGAAGGTTGGATTGTTGTTCGGACCCAGATGGTCAGGTGACTTTTCCGCTTCGAGGCCTGTCTTTTTCGTTGGCTTCGAGACGACTAATTATGACGTTTTAACAATATATGACGTTTCCGCGCTTAGGCTTTCTCTTTAGGGGATGCTGCCTGGGCCAACACCACTTAAAGAGAAGGCCTGCGCACAGAAATTTCATACATTGTTACATCATCATACCTAGTCATAATTTCCGGCTTATCATTGGTAGAAATGCGATTAAAGATGACTACTTATGACGTTCCCGCGCTCAGGCCTTGTCTTTAGGTGGTGTTGCGTGGGCCAACACCTCCTAGAAAGAAAGCCAAACAACTGAAACGTCATACATTGTTACATCATCATAGATCGACCCGAGGCCAACGAGAGACAGACCAAGGCGCTCAAATATCACATGATCATCGGGGTCCGGGTAACAATCCATCTTTCATTGTTTCCAACAAACGAAAAAATACTGATTGTTAAAATTCAAGATGGAGACAATGAAGGATGAATTGTTGGCCGGACCCCGATGATCATGTGACTTTTGAGTGCCCTGGCCTCTCTCTCGTTGGGCTCGGTTCGACCATTGTTGATCGTATTTCTACCAATTATAAGCCCTAAATTTGGTCGACTTATGATGATGTAATAATGTATGACGTTTCAGTTGTTTGGCTTTCTTTCTAGGAGGTATTGCTTGGGCGCTGAAGGGCAAATTGAAGGCTTGTTATTGGTGGAAATACAATTAACAATGTCCTACTGATGTGATGCAACAATGTATGATGTTTCAATGCCCAGACCTTTATTATAGGTGGTATTGTTATGAGCGGGCCACTGCAGTCCAGCGGATAGACTACACAGCAGTATTGCCCTGTATATATTTGCAACACCCTGTACTATACAAAGAATTGTTCTTTCCAAAACTTCATTAAAAAATAAAATTAAGCTTATAATAAGAAATTTATAAATGAAAACTGGAATTAATCCTCCAAGCATAAGGTAATGATTTCAATGGAAAAACTGAAAGGAAAAAATCTGCGACCTAAATTTGAAGCAGGGACTAAAGCTTAGTTTCCATACATGCGTTTTTAACTGCGTCTAGACGCATAAATTGGTGCGTCTAGACGCACCTATCATGGAAACAGATATCTGCGTCTCCGAGTCTTGGTTGACGTGCGTCTGGAGTTCATGCGTCTGGACGCAGAAAAGTGAAGTAGATAGGCTTTCAACTTCTTGACGCACTTGTAAATGCGTCTCAAATCTTTCTAGATCACATGATTGTTTTGCGCAAGCGCACTTACTTTGTTAACAAAAGACGCTCAGTCCAGTCGTCGTTTCGCTACAACATGGCTGAAGAAAGAGAATTTTGAAAAAATGTTGATCGGGGAAATTTTTAATCGGCCAATATTATACGATAAAAGGTGGTGGCCATGATGGTTAGAGAGGAACTTTTCCCTCTAACGAGAAAAATTGCAAAACATAAACTCATGACGCATGCGCAGTAGAACTTTCTGCGTAGATTTCACGCATGCATGGAAACTGATACTTGCATTCGAATTAAATGCGTCAAGAGCTGTTGCAATGTGCGTCTTGCACATTTGCTTTCTGCGTCGAGACGCAGTTATAAATGCGTCCAAAACGCGTGCATGGAAATTAAGCTTAAGAGTATCACGCTCGTTGCCTCTACCAATTGGGCTATCGCGGATACGGGACAGCAAGGCTACAAGGTGGAATCCTAATGAATGATAAAGCAGGCATCCGGATCACTAATCAGCAAATCATCCTTTCCTGAGCGTGATACTCCTGGTCCAGTCGCGAAATTTTTCCTTCCAATTACATCAAGTTTATACAATTGATTTTCAATTGATCCATTCTCAAGCCAAATTTCCTTGTTGTAATGATCTTAAGAATTCCACAAATAAAAAAAAAAAATTGTTGATTTCAAACCTTTATTTCAAAACTTTTAATTATTCCCTTTTATGAATGTGAAAATCAGGAGTCGTTTTTAATTCACATTTAGAATGTCAATCCATCTCTCATCTCCGAAAACCTTCTTATCAAAACGAAGGGAAATGAAGAAGTCATATCCACTATACGAACGTCTCAACATTATAAGATAGGCAGATATTACATGACGAAGTCGCGTAAATGGATGAAATGGAACGTCAATTGGGTCTTCATCTATTACTAAAAGAAAGAAGGAAATGATTAAAATGAGAACTGCATTGGCAAAAGAAATTGATCTTACAAATTTGCAAAGGTTTTATATTTACCTTTCAACTCCAACCTGTTGATAAGCCTTCTGAGATAAATAATTTTCTGCCTAAAAATTCCAAGTTCAATTTTCCCTTCTTTCAGGTGTTCCACCTGCAAAAATAAAAATTAAAAGTAAATAATGAATTAAAACAGTCAAAATTATAGCAGAACCAATAACTATAAAACCCACCCTTAATTTTACAAATATATCATTAACAGTATCACAACCTTAACTGTATTGGAAGATTTTTTGTCGCGCTATTCAATTATATTTTATTGTTACAGTAGGAATCTCGCTATTCGGAACGCGATGATGGTTTGAAGACCTTGGAAAAAACAGAAGACTAACAACTGGAAGTTACAGTTAGAAGAAACTTCCGATGCTGTGTGGCTCGGTGTTCACGAATTTCGGCCTGTTCATTACAAGCTAAATTATTATTTCCAGAAAAAAACGTTTATCTGGCTGTTTATTCGCTACTTTCAGTTTTGGTGACGCCGCCCTTGTGGCATTTACTTGAACGGAGCTAAAGAAATGAAAGGAAAAAGTAACAAATACTGCCGTGTTTAAGGCTGCAAATCAAAAAAACGATGTTACATGCAGTAAGATTATATTTTTTCCCAAAAAATAAAGCCTTTAGAAAAAGTTGGGAAGTAAAACTTACAATGGGGAAAAAGGCCACAGATACAATGACTATCAACACAATTTTTTTCCATCCGGTTAGCATGATCTTCAAACACCGCTCTGATCCGTGCCTCTCTATCACGAATGGCTCTCCTCTGAGGTGGAGGCCGAACAGCAAAAAAATAAATAAATAAACCTATCTTGATAGAATATTATTGATATTTTCCAAATTTTTCGTTCCTATTTCGCATTTTTTTGCTGATTTTGTAAAATTCCCTGACTTTTCCCGGTCGCTAGTCACCCTGTTATTGTGAACTGAAATAAAAGAATTCAGATCGAACTAAAATATTCAAATAAAAATTTTATTTAAAAAAAAAACCAATTTTAAAAGTTCAATTATTCTGTCTTCTGATGTTGTTGATATTGTTTAACTTACAGACGTGTAGTTTTAACAGTATATGGAATTTCAAAAATATTTGTTCAGATGTTTTTAAAAATAGATGTTTCCCTTTATTCAGTCAATAAATTAACAAAAATAAACAATAATCGATGTTAAAAAAGTACCGAATTTTTAATATCAACCACTTGTAAACAACTACCAATCGATATATAACAACTACTTTGTGGAGGTTTGGTAGAGTGGTAGAAAAAAAATTCCCCTATTCCATGGACCATATTTTTAAAACTATTCGATGAAATGTAGCCTGATTTCGATGATATGTGGTTCGACGAAGTGAGGTTTGCTGATTCGATGAAGTGAGATTCGACGATGTGTACGGTAACCCATGTAAAGAGATGTTTTCGGCAATATAATTCATTTAATGGGGAAAAAATATTTTCAGGAGGTTATTTCGTATAACAAATCTGTTTAATTCTTTCTACTAAGCAAGCATATTGTATGAACGTATAAGATTATTCTTTTTTGTATGTCTTTTTAAATAAATGTTTGTTTTCATATCGTTAGGTAGGTTAAGATGGGAACCGAACAAAATGCAACTCAGGGTCTTGTATTATTTAATAATATCAAGTCTTTTCTTGTATTTCTTTTTAAATGAATATTTTATTTCTATAAAATGAGATACTCATTAGTGATGGGCAATATTTGATAATAGTATCGTGGTATTAAAAGTTTATTCCATACACATCAGGCTTCTGTCCTGTTTTATGAGGAGACATAAAAATTCTAATATTGATTAAAAATCGCCGAATACTAAAATTTTATTCGATTAGTCTATTCGACTAACGGCAAATGAATATCGCACATCCCTAATCGCCCATCATGATTTTCATTAGGTTAGGTTGGTAAAGAGATGGCTTTCTATACGGTCCACGTTTTCGGCAGTGTAATCCCGTTAAAGTTTTAAATTACATAATTACACAATGCACTATATACTTACTTACTTTTCAAAACCCGCTTATCCGTTAGGGTCGCGGGGGCAGCAGCCCTATGGAGGATCTCCAGCGATCGCGATCTTCCGCCATCAGGCGCATGTCCTCCCTGGTAATCCAAGCGACTCGAATCCAGATTCTCTATGTAGTCTAGCCACCTGGTTCTAGGCCGACCCCTTGGTCTCTTACCCACCGGCTTGGAAAATAACAACTGCCTAGGAAGACTAGTTTGTGGCATCCGTATCACGTGGCCATGCCAGCGCAACTGAGGTCTCTCAATGCGGAGAAGTAGCGGCTCAACACCTAAAGATTCCCTTATTGTGCTGCTGTACACTCTATCTAGTAGGGTAACACCTGCCACACCTCTCAGAAATTTCATTTCGGCCGCTTGTATCCGCGATCGCACTCTTTTGGTCATTACACAAGCCTCATGACCATAGGTGAGAATGGGGACAAAGATAGATTTGAAGACGGAGAGCTTGGCTTTGTTACCCAGCTCGCGTTTCTTTACCACGGATCGCCACAGTTCACGTCTGACACAGCTTGCTGCACCGATCCGGGCATCCAATTCCTTCTCCTGCCGTCCATCCCTCGTGAATGCAATCCCGAGATACTTGAATTTCTCCACCTGTCTCAATGAGGCTCCCCTAACATGGAGAGCGCACTGAGCAGGCTGTCTTGAAAGGACCAGAACCTCGGTTTTAGCCACACTGATCTTCATCCCAGCTTCTTCACATTTGGTTGCAAACCGGTCTAGTGCATGCTGAGGGTTCGTGCGAGAAGATCCAAGGAGGACAAGGTCGTCAGCAAAGAGCAACCTCTCCACCAGGCAATCGCCCACACAAACACGCTCATCGCCTCGGCTGCCCCTGTCTATCCAGTCCATAAAGATAATGAACAAGAGGGGCGACAGTACGCACCCTATATATGTCAGATATTCGGGTAGACTGTCCATATCACTGAAAACTCTCAAAATGAACTCTATAGTTAAAAATATCAAAAATACTCAACCCATTACCAGTTGATTTTCATATTTGATACTATCCGATTAAGAATTTTTGTCCCCTCATAAAGCAGAACAGAATTTTTTGATGTGTATGAATAAATTTTTAATTCACGATACTGATAAACAAATAACGCCCATCACTAATGAGTATCTCATTCTATAAAAGTAAAATATTCATTTAAAAAGAAATACAAGAAAAGCCTTGATATTATTAAATTAAACAAGACCCTGAGTGACATTTTGTCCGGTGCCCATCTTAACATACCTAACGATATGAAAACAAACATTTATTTAAAAAGACATACAAAAAAGAATAATTTTATAGGTTCATACAGTATGCTTGCTTAGTAGACAGAATTAAACAGATTTGTTATACGAAATAACCTCCTGAAAACATTTTTTCCCCACTAAATGAATTATATTGCCGAAAACATCTCTTTACGTGGAATGTCCAAATGTCGGTGAAATGCAGGCATTTCTCCGTCGGTTAAATTTCCGTTGGATCATATGTCCGTCGGTGAAATGTCCGTTCGGTCAAATGACCGGGTACCCCATGTAACACATAACAATCGCAAACTGTAATGAAGTTATCTATAATTTCGTTATATTTATCCTTACTTATCGATATAAAAATAACTGTATAAGTTGTTATATCCCAAAAAATATTCAAAATTTGCTTTTTGAAGTTTGTTTCACGTACAATACGTTTACATGCACGTTATTTTACGGTAAAATCACTGTCATTTTTAGCTGCATTGGTTTTGATAACTTTAATTTTAAAGAACAATAATTGGATGTTCTATGAGTATATTATACACGCCATACCTCAGATGTTTTAAATTATTGATGAAAAATAGCAAAGAAAAATCCACAGCTTTATTTTGTTTGTGGGCCATTAATAAGTAAAAAATTAGATCCTCTATTATTAGGAAGAATTTTCATTTTGAATCTACTTTTTCATATTTAATCAACAAATAACTTTCCAACTAAGAAATAAAATATTTTAGGTATGTCAACATTAAAACGAAAGTTGAAATGAAGTGCTATTCCTAACAGCTGCTTGTCACATCGACCACATGAAAAATATACCTTCATACAGAAAAATATCACACAGTGTAATATTCAAAGCATGTTGATGGAAAATGGATACTACTCAATGATATCAATACAACTTCAAACGGATCCTACTCGATGAAGTTGTATTGATATCATTGATCCTACTTTCACCGCCATTTTTCAAAATTAGCAGCGCCCTCTATATTCACTGAAAGTAGCGAATAGGGATCCCTCTCCGTTCAGACATTCTTACATCTGAACCGAGATGATAGCTCGCCCGTAAAATAGGTCTGAAGTGTTAGGTTCATGATAAATAGCACCTATGGAAGTTGTACCTATTAAGCGCCACTATACTTCCTGTCTTACCTAGCCATTTCATGTAAAGGCCTAACATTTGCTTTCAGTGTTTTGAATGAAAACTAATGAATTGGAATGAACTCTTTTCCATCACAATCAATATATTTTATTACTCAAAATTTATTTCATAATCTAGTATTTTGAATCACTGAAGAATCAATTAAACGCTCATATAGAGCTGTTGATGCTTTTTGAAGTGTTCATCTTATTTATAATTTATGCGCTTGTTGAATTTCTATGTGCTTTAAATTGCTTAATTTATTTCTAGAATCCTTCCTCTCTATAGTTAACAATAATGTTCCGACTCAAAAAGCGTTACGGGTGGTGCAATAATTTTAATTTTTCATCCTACAATCACTAGTTTTGTGATTTTTAGATACTGCGAAAAGCTTGCACATGCCGTATTTGTGGTCCCATTTTCGATTGTGAACACAGACGCGAGTAAGTAGGCCCACCTTAAGCATAGATGCCGTGCTTACTCGACATTTCGAGAAACTGAACAATATCCGTGCTTATATTTCATACTTCAGTTATTCTAAGCCCTTATTC
>JAHWFO010099238.1:1038-19751 GCA_023313115.1 Rhysida immarginata
TAGCAAAATTTCTAGATAATTATTTAAAAAATTTTTTTTAATTTAATTACACAATGAAAAACTCAACACTAGCCAAACAAACATTAGAAAAACTAAAATTAGAGAATGAAGACAAAATTTATACTATAGATATAACAGCTATGTATGATAACATCCCAATCATACCAACTCTCAACATCATAAAAAATCAATTAAAAACAAAATTACCTTACACGAAAGTACTAAAAATCATACAATCCATAAATCTATGTTTCACCAACAATCAATTAAAATTCTAAAACTCTGAAACTACTCGTTGGAATTTGATCAGTTTTAACGGTATACACAGTTTTACGAGGTGCGTTCAAGTTCTAAGGTCTCCAAATTTTTTTTCTGACAAAATACTTAACCCAGAAAGTTGTAAATACTGTTACTGCTCGACGTAATCACCGCGAAGTCGAACACATTTTTCACAACGGCGGCACCATGATTCCATGGCTGCTGAGAACTCTTCTTTAGGTGTATGTTTTGCTTACTGGTAAATCGCTGAAGCCAACGGCAGCTCGGTTGGGAGAGTGTCCTTCATGATTGGAAAAAGCCAGAAATCGCTAGGAGCGAGGTCTGGTGAGTACGGAGCATGGGAAACCACCTCAAAGTTGTTATTTTGAAGAAACTGTTGAGAAAAGCACCCGAAAGCCAGCTGTTTTTCTCTTGATGAAAAAGCACCCGTCCAGTCTTGTTTGGTCGTTTCTCATGCAATGCTGGAAGGAATTTTGTTCTCAAAACATTTTCGTATGAATTAGCTGTAACAATTGTACCCTTTGAAACGCAATGCGTAAGGATTACGCCTTCGCTGTCCCAAAACATGGCCACCATAACTTTCTCAGCAGAGGCTGTGACTCGAAATTTTTTTGGTGGCGGTGAATCAGTGTGTTTCCATTGTGAAGATTGGTGTTTCGTTTCGGGGTTAAAAAATGGAATCCACGTCTCATCCATCGTCACAACTGATGAAAAGAAAGCACCATTCATTGCTGCATCACGTGTCAACATCTGCTGAGAAATTGTTCTTCGGTCAGCATTCGTGGGAACCCACCTTGAAGAAACTTTCCGCATTTTCAGCTCACCGTGCAAAATGGGCTCCAAAGACCCCACGGAAATGCCAAGTTTAGAGGCAATACGCACACCTAAGCGATGGTCTTCCATAACAACTTGTTCGACACGAGCAATCATGGCTTCCGTCCGGCTGGTTTGTGGTCGAGGCTGCTTCGGTTCATTCTCACATGATTTTCGAGAACCATGAACTTTCGCACCCAAGAACGCACCCATGAACGCACATTTTTAACATTCATAACGCCTTCATCGCATTTCTCACTCAATTGGCGATGAATTTCATTGGGTGTTTCACCCCGTAAGTGCAGAAAACGAATTATTACACGTTGATCTTGTAAACTAAACTTTGCCATTTTAAGTATATGAAACATCGTTCGCGGCAACGCGCACGGTATTCATGTGCTTTTTTGCAACGCGAACAAATTGCAAATTTTGCTTATTTGACAATTCAGATGGAAGATATGACCGTGCTACTGCATTTTATTCGTACAGTGAAGATATGAATAATATAAACTGAGTGGCCAGATTATTATGACCACCCCATCAGTACTTCGTTGGGCCACCTTTTGCCTTCAATACTGCGGCGATTCTTTTTAGCATTGACTCCACGAGATGTTGAAAGGTGATGCGAGGAATCTAACGCCATGCCTGATGAAAGCACTGTCCAGTTGTGTGAGATTTGATGGTTGTGGAACCACCTGCCTGATGGCTCTTTAAACTTCGTCCCACAAATGCTCAATTGGATGAGATTTTGTGATTGTAGAGCCACCGAGGCAAAGTAAAGTCTTCCTCGTGTTCTTGACACCACTCTTGCACAATACGAGGACCGTGGCATGGCGCATTGTCTTGTTGGAAGATGCCATCTCCATTGGGATACGCCATCAACATGATAGGATGAACTTGATCAGCAACGATATTTACTTATGCTGTGCTTTTCAAACGTTGTTCCACACGAACTAAAGGGCCCAGATCATGCCAGGAAAACATGCCTCAAACAATAACACTGCCCCTACCAGCTTGAAGGGTTGTACTCATGCATGTCAGGCCCATGCTATAATGCTGTTTCTGCCAAATCCTCATTCTGCCATCTGCATGATGCAAATGGAAACGTGATTCGTCGGACCACATAACTTTTTTCCAATGTTCGTTCCTGTGAGAATTGGAAGATATTTTATCTTCTTAACGGCAAAAAGCAAAGGTGTTCGAAATGGCCTTCGGCTTCCATATTCCATTCGATGCAATGTACAGCGATCATTGCATTTCGAGATTACTTGAGAGGATCCCTGATAAGATATGCAGTAATTTAACGCACTGTTGCCCCTCTGTTGTCTTGTACCAGTCTTGCCACTCTCCGTTCTGCCGAACATTGACTAGTCGTTAACGGCCACAATTCGCACGTTCAGACCGTGTACGTTGGTTCTCTGTTGCTAAAAAATGTTGCAAAAATGTGGACAGGTTGAAAAATGCGGCTTCTATTTTGCTTTCCAACTAGGAAAATAACGTGAGTTCATTGCATTGCAAACCTA
Organism: Rhysida immarginata; assembly: GCA_023313115.1. Lineage (NCBI taxonomy): Eukaryota > Metazoa > Arthropoda > Chilopoda > Scolopendromorpha > Scolopendridae > Rhysida > Rhysida immarginata. The sequence continues at coordinate 3,654 of JAHWFO010099238.1, forward strand.
TCGCCCCCTTTTCAAATAATGAGAACCACATTTTTTTCCCTCAACTTTAAATAGCATTTTTTTACGTTAGTTCTTCGTACACGATCCCACCCCCATGTAGTTTCAGTATGGAGTAGCCGAGGTGCCAACTTATTTTGCGTCGACAGGCCAAACTAGTCGCCGTCACATAAACCATTTGAAACATACACTGTCATATCACTGAATTATGACCACCCACTTAGTAATGGGAGTAACCACCCTTCGCAGCTATAACTGCTGCTAGGCGTCGTGGCATGGATGCAAGAAGTGCGCGGTATGTGTCCGATGGTATGGCAGTCCATTCCGCTTGAAGCGCTGTCCACACTGCTTCGAGAGTCATAGGTAGAGGATCCAGCTGCCCTACATGGCGATCAAGGTGCTCCCAAAGATGTTCGGTTGGATTGATGTCCGGCGAATTAGCGGGCCAAGAGAGCACTCGAAAGTCAGTAGAGTGTTCCTCGAACCAATCCAGAAGGAGACGTGCCTCGTGGCAGGGTGCATTGTCCTGCTGCAACACACCATCACATTGGGGGAACATCGTGAGCATGTACGGGTGCACCTGATCCGCTACGATTGACAGATAGCCACAGGCATTCAATTGCCCTCTAGACGAATCAGTGGACCTAACTGCTCCCAACAGAAGATCCCCCACACAAGCACACTACCCCCACCAGCCTGTTTCCGGCCCACAATAGCCTGCTGCAGTCTCTTTTCATGGCGTTCAACTGTTCAGGCCATGCAGCAACCATGCATCAACTGTTCAGGTCCATCCGTAGCAGGGTGCCTTCAACGGCAATGTTGGATACACGTCTGTTGGCACCGCTGTTGAATTTGGTGGTCAGTTGATAGACTGTGGCTCTCCTGTCACCTTTTACGAGTCGTTGGGCGTTGTAATACAGATGGTCGCTGTGGGTAAGGTCGCTAAAGAGAGATATAACTGCAGTCGTTCTTGGCACGTCATTACAAGTTGTTTGATAATTGCATGCCATAACTTAGCATTGAAAATTTCCAATGGTACCATAATGGTATCATTAGCGTAGGTACCACCGAATCAAATTCGACCATCATCGGACTTATTAATTATTCTTATATATTCGCTCCTGACACGGGGTTTTCAGCTGTTAGATATACAGGGTGATTACAAAAAAACTTCATACTTTTAAAAATTTATTACATCAAAGCTATTCCAATATAGACACACCACATACGGATTCTTAAAAAAAAACTCTTGAAGTTTATTGTGACACAGTTAAAGATTTTCAATATGCCCCCCTGTAGTCGAATTCGTCCCAAACCCGCATTAACATGTCTCCATCAATCCCACGTATCGCTACCGTAATGCGTTCTTTCAGCTCGTCTAGGTCACGGGGAAGGGGTAGGGTGAAGACCTTGTCCTTTACACACCCCCATAAAAAGAAATCACAAGGTGTGAGGTCGGGGCTCCGCGGTGGCCACTTTGCAAGTTCCAGGTTATTGTTTCCTCGACCAATCCACCGCTGTCCACTACAGGGGGGCATATTGAACTGTGTCACAAACTTCAAGAGTTTTTCTTTAAGAATCCGTATGTGGTGTGTCTATATTCTGAATAGCTTTGATGTAATAAATTTTTAAAAGTGTGAAGTTCTTTTGTAATCACCCTGTATTATAAGCCATATTTTAGTATTGGGCGCCGTGGGCTAGGGGGCACCGTGGGCTAAGGGGCTTCATAGAGCAAGCCAGCTCTGGAAATTAAGCATCGCCTAGTACAGCTAGTAACTGGTTGGGTGACCATTCAGTGAAGCGAGTTCTTACTCCCTCCCTCCCACCCCTGTGCTTCGGAGGGCACGTTAAGCCGTCGGCCCCAGATGCTACTACCACCACCTTGTAGCATTCGTATAAAAGCTGGCAGAAGCTCAAAAATGCATCTCCCATCTGGTCAGCAATATTACCAAATACTACCCCTCCCCCTCCGTAGCGGGAGAGGTCTATGTCCTGCAGTGGACCAAGACAGGCTGAATATTTATCCTTTTTTTATCTTAGCATTGGAAATTTCTAAGAGGTTATCATAATGGTAAACTTAGAACACGTGGCATTGAACCATTTTCGACCATCTTTGAAATGTATTTATCGATTGGGAAAGACGTACTTAATAGCTTTATATTCGCTCATAGCCCGTCATTACGAGTTGTTTGATATATTACTTGCCTTACCCTCTCCATCAAACACCACATATACCGTGCGTTTCAAAAGTTCCCGAACGCAGGAGATGACTTTCCCTGCATAACGTACTGTTGTGCAGGTATGCTGAAGGGCTAGTAGACAGGAGCCACTGTCTCTCGACCTCTTTTTTTTTTTTTTTTTTTTTTCAATTAATGGATGCTCCCAGTCGTTACGAATCCCGCTATTTATTTTACATAAATGCAAATACGCGAGTATGAGAGTGAAATAAAAGGTTAAAGGAAAAAAAACTAGAAGTTTTATTTATAAAACCTATGGTAAACTGTATTAAGCTTATACCGATACAGTAACAGTTTAATAAGAGTGTATTGCGTGAAAACAAACAAATGAAATAAAGGTGAAAAACATTTGAGAAACTTTGCCACTCTGTAAAACTGATTTTATGTAATTTATTTAAGCACATAGTTTATTTTAGTGTTGGCCGAAGGCTGTCATAGGTTAGGCTTTCCCTACATACAGAAGGGGCAGTTCGGGAACTTTTGAAACATACGGTATATGAGGATTTAGGTCACTACCAGGATTATGTTAATTTTACAAATTCTAACCGGCTTATTTTTAGCAACAGACTTCACAGCAGATACAAGATTAGCATTCGACAGAGTTGTTCAAATTTCACGAGACTTTAATAACGGCTGACTACTACGAAACTTACACGCCAATGGAGAATCTCTATCTGTCATCTGCTTATATACTATATTTTCCCCTTGAAAATTTAGGGGATGGCATAATGGTACCATTAGAGCACATGAAATTGTATCGGTTTCGGCCATCTTCGTGCGCTGAACCGTATTTATCGATTGGTGAAAGCAATCACTTAATAATGTTATTCGCTCATAGCTTGTCGTTGAGAGTTCTATGATGTGTTATTTACTATTTTTTAGCATTGAAAATCTGTAGGGGTTTCAGAATACCGTAAATACTGTATTTAGCGCCGGACCTGAAATACCGGTCCGCCTGCATTAAGCGCCTGGGGGTCAGCTGAATTTTTGCAAATAAGCGCCGGACTTCAATAACCGCCCAGGCACTTATTTTAGTTCATTTTGTGGATTTTTCTTCTCTACAATACCAGCATGATTGTCTTCTAATTTCTTGCTTTTAATTTTGGATTCAGTCAAGCAACATAGCTGATGAAAAATGAAAACTTCACACTTATAGCATCAATTTTAATCTCGCAACAGTAAAGTAGGCTGAAAACCATTCTACAGAGGCTACAGCAAAACAGTTTAGCATTGATCCTAACGGGACTGGAAAACACAGCAGAATACTTTAGAAAAGATGAAGGAGAATGGCGAGAATTTTGCATAATAGTATCCCTCACAGCTGTGCAGAATTTTATAAACGCCGGACCTGTAATACCAGCCCGCCTGCATTAAGCGCCTGGGGGTCCGTTGAATTTTTGCAAATAAGTGCCCGGGCGCTTAATACAGTATTTACGGTAATACCATTAGAGCACGTGTTAATATACCGATTTCGATCATCTTCAAAATGGTTCGTGCGATGAACCCCATTTATCGATTGACGAAAAAAAAAAGAGTTTGAAAATCTCTCGTACGCTTCGATAAGATCGAGTTACAGATGGACGGACACGTTTCCCCCCTGGTAATAACGTAAAGCATCTTTCGGTACTTAATAAAGAGGAGTCCTTTCCTATCGGGACGGGAAAGTCGACTGTGGATTGATGAGGGGGACAAGGAAAAGCTAGTCCAGTATCTGGAAAACTGGCCTTTTGAATGTCGTTGAAGTTGACGTCCAGGATGTAACGGGGCCTTCCAACTATGAGATAAAGTAGTTGAACAATGCTGGATCTGCACATAGCCTTGAGGAACATCAGCAAGGATAGAGGTGGAGCAACCACACTTGACACGAAATGTCCTTTTTGACAGAAAGGAGCGAGTCAAAGCAATAAAATCATTCGGGAAACCCACAAATAATCATCTTATAATTAAAGCCATTATGCCTAATCTAATTGAAAGCTTTATGAACATCTAAAAAGACAAGACCACCCTACTAAGAGAATTCATTCAGATCAGCAGTAAGCCTACACAGCTGAAGTTGGCAGAAGTGATCTGAACAAAAAGCAAATTGCTTCTCACAAAGAAGATTGTTGGCTCACAGAAATCGTTGAACCTCTTGAGAATCACAAGTTCCAAGACTTTCGACAACATAAGCTTATGGGCCTATAACTGACTGCGAGAGCTGGATTTAGATCAAGCTTTGGTATAGTAGCGATGACTGACTCCTTCCAGTTATCAGGCAAGAATCCAGTCAACAAGTTTGCAGCAGTCATGACTCTGGTAATAATCGAGATAACATTAGAAGGCAACTTCTTGAGAGAAATCAATAACCTGCTCCTTGTTTGAGTTTTTAGATGCCTGATGACATCAGAAACTTCATTGGCGCTAATAATTTCTGAAAAGTAGGAACACAGTGAATAAGTAAACTAGCCGCCAGTGCCATCTTTACATATGGGCCCAGGCACGGGCCTCCACAATCCAGGGGACCTCCTAGCTTCCGTGATAGCTGACTCCATCACGTACATTGCTGTACTGGATGGGCATTTGAAGATTGCCCAGGAACGCCTCATTAGATTGGTGAATTGAGTCTTCAGAGTAAGCAAACAACTGGGCCTTGTCACAGTTATTGGTGACAAGATTACCCTTTTCAGTAATCTTTGGCAGGAAGCAAAAGGGTATGTTGCACTTAAATTAACAAATGACCTATTTATGTAAATGTACGATTTTCTTCATAGCAATATTTACTCCAAGGTAACTTGTACATAAATAAATTTAATACCCAATCTTGTACTTATACCCATATTCGCGAATATACGAATGACTGATCCACTGGTTTAAGAGATTCAATTTATATATAAGTATACCTGCCCACTTGTATGATTTTTTCGTACAATGTACGAATTTTTATGTCATTGTAATAAAACGAAGTATATAATGGTAGACGAGAGAAACTTGTAAGACACTAGTACTTACTTCCTTTCAATCCCGTTTATCCGTTAGGGTCGCAGTTAGTGTTCGACCGAATATTCGGTTTTTCTTTTGGTTTTCTGTCCTTTCGGCATTTTTTTGGCATTCGGCCAAATATCGGTTTCGGCTGACAGTCGGTTGCATCTTTCAGTACAAACCGAAAGTTATGCACGTGTCTTCGTCTTCACGATCACGTGCTCAAAACATGTCGGAGACTGAGCAATAACACAAAATAACAGCTCTTCACCATTAAATTGTGGCTACTAATAGCCTACTGATGTGACTAACTGACTAAGTATCGATGCAAAATGTTAGCAAAGATGGCTCTAAATTGTTCTGAAGAGTAAGAATCTGTTGGTTTGTTTAATCGTTGATTCAGCCTAATTCATTCAGTCAATCACAGCTAAGACTTAAAACGTATAACTAAAAACTTATTCATAATATTCTCAAACGTTATGAATATGAAGGCCATATTTGCCGTTATGCCATAGGGGAGAGTCGGGTTGGTTCGGACACTTCAAATATTTCTTATTGTGCAAACATGGTTTAGCTCCAAAACTCACCAAGAGATATCTAGAGTATGCTGAACTATTTCAAAAAGTTTCGAAATTCTACAAACCAAAACACGTGCAATTTTGCAGAAATTGTGTTTTTGGTCTCTGTAAGTTTATTTGTGACAAATTATTCTTTGGCAGATATCTCACTGTTAATATTGCAAGTTGATGAATCTACTGTGTGCTAAAAGAAGGTATGAAATCAGCCTATATTTTCACTAATTTAATTATATTTTAATTTGAGTAATTAGGCCTAACAAACATGATTTGTAAAATTTGTGGTGGTAGGGCTGATTAGGACATAACAAATGTCCCAATCAGCCCCTACATGATCTTTGCTAACTAACTGTGTTAAATGAGAATTAAAATTTTAATTTCAAATGGTAAGAAATTATAAAAGGAAGAGGGCAGAACCACCTCTTTCTCGAAGTGACATACAGAAAGCCGTAGCTGCCGTTTACGATGGTATGTCGATTCAGCAAGCAGCAGATTTATACCAAGGTCATCGGTCAACGCTTCATAATTACGTTAAAAGAACAAGAAACGACAAGATTTTGGGCCTAACCCTGAAGTAAAATCTCGTCTCACAACTCCAGGACCCGGGCCAAGTTATCCCGCAACTCCATGTCTCTCAACTCCTGAAGCTCCCGAAATGTCAACTGAGCACATAACTCCTGGCTCCATGGCTGCAAATGAAAATGAGACTGGTACTAAGGTAACGACTGAACATAGCAACATAACTGTCCAGTTTCGTGAAACCCACAACCGTGAAGTATTTACAATTGCAGAAAATGAAGCACTTTTGACATGTTCAAGACTGAATCATGGACTTTTACTAGTGTTCACCTTCGAGTTATGCCGTAGCAAGTCTCCTGTTATTGTTCCAAAATCGTGGAAAAGGAACGAACGTGCTGGAAAGGACTGGCTATTAAAATGGAAAGAAATAAAGAAAAGCTTTCTCTTCGACAGCCTGAAAAATGCAGCCAAGCAAGTTGTTGTAGAAACATTCTTCGACAATCTGTTAAAACTATACACCAAGCATAAAAACAACTTGGAATGCAGACGAAACTGGCGTACCAACTGTAGTAAATATACCAAAAGCCACTTCCCAGAAAGGTATGAAACAAGTTGACCAGAATGTTTCTGTTGAGCGAGGTGAAAATGTAACGATGTTGGGATTTATAAATGCTGCTGGAGTGTTCATATTTCCAAGGGTGAAGAGAAACGAAAGGTTGTTTAGAAATGGTATTCCTGGTGCAGATTGCTTTGCCCATCCTAGTGGCTGGATGATGGGGCCAAATTTTTATGAATGTGTTAAGCATTTTCAAAAGCATGTCAAAAGCTCGAAATATGACCCTAACTTTTTGATCATTGATAACCATGAAAGTCATTTGGATCCGGATGCTGTTAACTTCTTCAAAGACAATGGAATACGTTTGCTAACAGTTCCACCTCATATGTCGCACCGACTGCAGCCACTGGATGTTGCAGTTTACAGCTCTTTCAAAAGCGCTCTTAAGACTAGCTTCAACTTCACCCTGGCCAGCGGATCTCAATTCACAAACTAGCTGAGCTTTCAAAGATTCCATATATGACTGCCTTCACTCATAGAAACATAGTTTCTGGTTTTGAGACTCCAGGAATTTTTCCCTTCAACAGAAATGCTTTTTTAGATAACGACTTCATTCCTTCTGAAATAACCGACAGACCTGAGCCAGCTTCTCCCAGTCACACGGAAAATGTAGAAGACCATGCAGAAACTGTAGGAAGCTGTCGATATGTTCCAATTGTTCACTCTCCAGAACAAATCATTCCCTTTCCGCTGGTTAAAAATACACAGCAAGCTAGAAAAAAGGGAAGAACCAGCATCTTGACACTCTGGAAAAAGAACAAGTTATTAAGGAAAAAGCCAGTCGAGATTTGAAGCGCAAGTCTAAGGCAGCATCTAAGGCAAGTTCTCAGGCTGTTCCTCCCAGTAGAAGATGCAGACTAAACATGGACCAGAAAACTCGTAGTGTCGTACAATCAGATTCATCATAGGATGGAGACGACGTACACGTACTCGACCCTGAGAACTTTGGAAACTTGAAAAAAAATACTGAAGGAGATTTTGCACTAGTCGAATACATCCTTCTTCCCAATAAAACAAAAGTGTATTATGTTGGCAACGTCCTTCAGCATTGTACCAGGAATATGAGATAAGCTTCTATGAGCAAGCAACAAAATATTTGGACAATTTGTCTTTCCTGATGTAGCAGACATATCAAGAATATTGGAAAATGGTATTCCAGTTCTACTGCCAAAGCCTAATGTCAGATCGCCGAGCGCCGACGGAGAGAGAAAAGAAAAAAAATCGGCGATCCAACTTGGAAGAGCAATGGAGAGGGAGAAGGAAGTAAGCGAAAGAAAAAGTTAGAAAAACAAAGCTCAACACCGGCAAAAGAAAATAGATCGGGCGAAGGAAGTGAAGGAAGCAGAAAGCGACAATCGAGAAAACGATTGGAAGAAAAAGAAGAGATGCAAATTAGAGGGGGGAATAAAAAGCCAGAGCAAAGGAGAGAGAGACAGAGAGCGATAGCCGACGAATGAATCAGGACTCCTAGCAGAAGTTAATAGTGTGTTCGACTTTGTGAGTGAGTGTCTTTTTTGGACTTAGTGTTCACGCCGCATCCAACCATCTATCGCGTGCGTGAGTGACGTTGTGACTTTTTAGTGACCCTCCCCCCGGCGACCCCGGGAGAGGTTTCAACCCCCCTCGAACTTTTTTGTGACTTTTTTATATAAATTGTGACCATGGACAGAATGGTCATGTTAATGGCGGACGGGCCATTTTCCGTCGCCTCGTTTATGAAGGCGATGTACGCCAAATCCGGAGTACCGCCTGTTTTAGAATCTGAAGACCCTTCCATCTTGGTGTTGCAGAGACTCTCCTTTACGGAGTTGAGAATGCTCTGCAAATCAAGCGCTATTGCGGATAGCATTGTTGATGTGGAGTGCGTGAAAGTTGGCAACACCACCGTCAACTTCTATCAAGCGGACCCTGGCCACCTCACAGTCCACGTCAGGGGAATTTCGCCGTTATTGTCCACGGCTTATATTCGAAATTTTATGTCGGAGTTTGGGAAGTGCTCGGTATTTATCGTCCCGAGCACACAGATACTCCCCGACTCCAGAACGGCGACATATATTTCGATATGAGGCTGGAGAAGGACATTCCAGATTCCCTTATTTTACATGGAGAACGTGTCTTCGTGTACTATAAGGGGATGAGTCAGTGCTGCTGGTACTGCAAAAAGTCTTCTCATGTCAGGAGAGATTGCCCTCTCCTGAAAATGTGTGTGAAATGTTCCCGCTTGGTGGGCAGATACCATCTTTGCCCGGAGAAGATTGACAGCAGTGCAGCAGCAGTCACGTCAACGCCTCGTCCGTCAACACCGAAGATGACAAGTTTAGAACAAGATGCAGAGCCACAACGACCGGCCCGGCCCGTACCTTCTCCACGTACGTCGCGGGCCGCTTCACCTGAGCCATCTTTGCCTCCACTACCAACTGAAGACGAGCAGGGATTAGTGCCGCCGTCATCACTCCCTCCGTCTTCAGAGGTTGCTGAGGATACGTCCCTGCTTCAGCCATCAAGCGACATCGTGAAGGATGAAGAAGTGGTCTCTGCAGAGGAAGATATTGAAGCCCCATTGGGTGATGTTTCGACGCCTTTGGAGGAGGAATTTCCAGCTCTCCCTCCTCCGTCTCTACCAGCGTCGCAGGCAGTGGGAATCACCCGTCTTCCTGCAGCGTTTCCTGTGTCATCTTCGGCTCCAACGGCGATCATCTCCACATCGACGTAGCCGGAAGGGCGTACGGAGAGCAAGTCTCCCCGTAAAAAGAAAAACCGCCATCGTAGCAGAAGGGACAAGAAGGCATCATCATCGTCTGTGAGGGACGGCAGTGTGAGTAGCCGCCATAGTTCCTCTCATCGGACGCGCTCACCGCTTCGTAGGACTGCTGAGCCACATTCGTCAACGAAGACGGACCAGCCTCCATCGAAGTTAGGTCAGCCTCTTCCATCTAAATCCTCTGAATGAAGGTCATCTCGCTGAACATACGTTCCCTGGGTTCCCGTTTTAAGCAATCGGTACTATTAACTTTTATTGCTCTGTACAGACCAGATATCCTTCTTCTGCAGGAGGTTAAATTAGCTTCCACGCAGAAAGGTTACAATCTACCTGGCCTTCGCAGTCAATTTCCTAGTGCGCAATTTTTTATAAACTCATCTTCACCTGTTGGACAAGGGGTTGTTACAATCATCTTTAACCCTTCCATTCAGGTGTCGAACTGTATTTATGACTGCGAGTGCAGAGTAATTTCGTTAGACATTTTATCATCAGGTGTGACTTTCCGATTGCTTAACGTATATGCGCTGTGTGGAAGAGCAGAGAAACAGACGTTTTTCGACGATATTAACTTTTATTTGTGTTGTGCTATGCCTGTGGTGATTGCTGGAGACTTCAACTGCCATGCAGACGATGATAACAACTTTTCGTCTGGTCATGTGCATCATTTATGTCAGCAAAATGCATTATTCGATCTATGGACACGCCAGTCACAGAGTAATCATCCGGGGTTCACTTACCATCAAGGACCTCTTGTGTCATCTAGACTCGACCTATTTTTGATCGATAATGCTTTTGCTGGCTCACCTGGACAGATGGAGGTTATTCTTTGTTCTTTCTCTGACCACAGTGCCATCATGTGGTCATGGAAACTTCCATCTTCAGCTTGTGCCGCAGGTAGTGCTTCAAATAAAAACTGGTTCCTGAACGTTTCTCTGCTCGACAACAAGGAATACTGGGGAATGTTTGTTCAGTTTGTGGAAAAACATCTTCACAAGGTGCCTCCTACTCTTGCTTCGTGGCTTGTTTTCAAGGACAAAATCAAACGATTTTTTAGGAAGATTGGGATTGATGCTGCGAGGCGCCGCCGTCGTCATCTCCTTATGCTCCAAGAAACTCTCCGGCTCCTCCAAAATTCCACCCCAAAGGAGGAGTTTGCGATCGATATTCGTCAGATGAAGAGCGAAATCAACGCTCTGATGATCCGGAAAGCATCTGGCGCTGCGCTCAGAGCCAAACTCACCTGAGCTGCTGACCTCAGAAATATGTCATCGGCCGCATACGCTGAGGAGAGACAACGTGCCAACGCCAAAAAATGTCGCCGGTTAGTAGTGGAAGGTAGGGAAGTGGATGCTGATTCTGATATCTTATCTGCTTTCCACTCCCATTTTTCATCTGTCTTTAGTCACCCAATCTTCCCATCAGATGCCACGGACAATTGAATTGAGACACTACGACCGTTTTCAGAGGATTCCGATGCCTTCATTACACGTCCCTTCACAGAAGACGAAGTCAAGAAGTTCCTGTCAGCGGATGGCCGTCATCAGTCCAGCCCGGGAATGGATGGCATTCCATACTCTTTTTACAATGCGACATGAAAACTTCTTGGCCCTTTCTTGGTTCAAGTGCTGAATTCGATCGTCAAAGATACTTCCTCCATCACAGCAGAGTTCACTGTGGGGAAAATCATCCTGCTCCCTAAAGTGCCGAATCCAGAGCTCGTCACCCAGTGGAGGCCTATAACCCTTCTTAATACGGATTATAAGGTCTTCACTGGCGTCTTCCAATCAAGACTTAAAATTTACGCCGACGAGTTCATCAACCCCGGACAATCCTGCTCTATTCCATCTCGCAGGATGTCGGACAATTTAATCACCATTCGGTGCGTGATGGAGGAAGCCTGTGCACGCCATCAAATTCTTGCTGTGTTAAGCCTTGACCAAGAGAAGGCTTTTGACAAAGTGAATCATTTATTTCTCTTCAAAGTGTTCCGTCATCTTCGTCTTCGGGCTTTTGCTACGATGATCTCCGCTCTCTACGATTCGGCCACATCATGCGTGGCGATTAATGGTTCCACATCTTTCACCTTCGAACTCTTAAAAGGTGTCAGGCAGGGGTGTCCATTATCCCCCCTCCTGTACAATTTTTTACCTGGAATCATTACTACAGTTTTTGAATCGCCACCAAGATGTTCGAGGATATGATCTGCCAGCCGCATCCATTAACATTAGGACGCTGGCTTCTGCAGATGACGTAGTGCTTTTTGCGTCTGATTCATATTCTTTGAGCATCTATAAAGAGACCTTTGACCGCTTTAGTACTTCGACGGGGAGTTCCATCAACCTCGTTATGTCTAAAGGTATTGCTAATGGGAACTGGACTGTGGACTATCTTAAAACTTTCCCAATAACATGGTGTGACCGAATCGTGGTGCTAGGATATGTCTTCTCTTTCCTACCGACTATGGACTCTATGCACTGGCAACAAGTGATTGAGAAGTGCATCACTCGCCTTGACAGAAACTTCCGGTTTCCAACTTCAATGTTTGTCAAGGTGAGGTTATAAAGACACATGTGCTTCCAGTGTTAACATCTAAATGCCTATTCACCTTGCCTTCTTACAAAGACCTGCAGAGATTGCGTAGTGCGATGGTGAGCTGCGTGTGGGGAATGTCTGCTCAGCAACGTCATCCAGTGCGAGCCTCATTCATATTTACCCCCTTCGAGAGAGGTGGCTTAGGTTTACCCGAGATCAAATGATATCTTATTGCTGCCAGACTGGCTGCAATGATTCGGGTTTTCTTTTTTCCTCCCCCCATGTGGGCGAATTTTGTTTTTTCGCATCTACGCTTTTTCTTCAAGGTGAATAGGCCTCCCTTGTTGCCAGTGGTTACTTATCATGGTCATCCAAACCTGTACAGGATATTCACCACCGATATTGTGACTTCTTTGCCCATGTTGCGCCGTCTGGATCCACAAGAGTGGGGTTCATTACGCCTATCGTGGTTCTTCCAGCAGCCCGACCCAGGGGAGACAACTGACATCTTTAAGTTCTTCCCCAATTATCCGTGGGCAGCAGTACTAAAGCTACTGAAATCTTTTGCTTTCGAGCGTACATTATTTAATTATCAATGGCGACTGTTGCATCACGGATTTCACTCTCTCTCACAACTTCATCAGTGGCGAGTGGTCGAGTCTGCTGGATGTTTGTTCTGCGGCGCTGACGAGACGGTCAGCCATATTTTCTTCGAGTGCCCGCTTGCAACATCGATTTGGGATCGTTTGAAGCAGCACTATGGGCTGGTGCATTTTTCGTATCAGTCTGTGCGCTTCTTCATGAACGATTCCACCGGCGAGGTATTGAAACCGGACCTAACTCTAGCGATCGCCTTCATTAATAAAGAACTTTGGCTGGCCCGTTTAAGTCGATCGCTAGGTCATCCTCTATCACTCACAGCTGTATGGAGAAAAGTGGCCATTCAACTCCGATTTTTCCTTCTTGAATGGTCAAAGCTAGGTCCGTCTACGTTTAAGAAACGCTTTTCAACATCCAAGTGTTTATGCGAGGTCATCGGAGGAGAGCAGACATTCCACCTCAATTTTCCGATGGCCTTTTGATACTTCGTCGGTAGCGAACGGGCCTCGTGTTTGAGGCGTTTGAATAAGTTGCGCATTCCTCAATCGGACTGCTAGACACTTACAGCATGTGCGCCTAGACGCCTAGAAATTCAAGATCTTTGTTTAGGCGTCTGCTGAGGCAACACCATCTGCCTTAGCTCCAACAGCGGAGGACTCCTAGCAGTAGTTAATAGTGCGTTCGATTTTGTGAGTGAGGGTCATTTTTGGACTTAGAATTTTTTCACGCAGCAACCAACCAACCAACGCGTGCGTGAAAAACTCTTTTGTGACTTTGAGTGATCCTCCCCCCGGCAACCCCGGGGGAGGTTACACCCCCCCCCCCCGAACGTTTCTACTCTAAGCCATGGAGAACATGGTGTTAATGGTTGCCGACGGACCAATAGCCGTCGGCATGTTTATGAAAGAACTTTATTTGAAGACGGGCATCCCGCCCGTGTTGCCGTCTGGTGATCCTGCAGTTTCTGTCGTGCAGAGACTTTCTCCTAATGAATGGAGGATGCTCTGTCGACAGCGAAACATAGCAGATCGCGTCGTGTCTGCGGATTACGTCAAGGTTGGACAAACCACCGTCCGCCTGGCCTATGCTGAGCCCGGATATCTACCCATCTTTATCCGGGGCGCCTCGCCGCTGATGGAAGAAGATTACCTGAAGCGTTACATGTCCGACTATGGGCAGGTGAAGAAAGTAGCCTACCCAACGCATCCGGATTCTCCCCTGCAGAAGACTGGTGACATCATAGTCGACATCAACCTTCAGAGGGACATTCCAGAGAACCTTGTAATGCACGGCAACAAAGAACGCGTGTCTTACAATGGTCAAAGGCAGTGCTGCTGGTACTGCACGAAAACGTCTGATGTCAGGAAAGACTGCCCCTTCCTCAAGAATTGCGATGCATGTAACCGCATCGTAAGCAAATATCATCAGTGTCCACCTTTTCAGTGGAGGACTTTCCAGCGCTTCCTCCACCAGCGCAGTCAACAACATCACAGCCTGCACGGACTAATGAAACGTGGTCGCCCTCCAGGATGATATCTTCTGCTGGGAATACGCATCCATCAGCGCAGAAACAGCAGGATCTTCTTGTGAGGACGAGGAGTCCCCGCAAGAAAAAATCCAGACGGGATCGTGGCAAAAGGGACGAGTGAAGAGCTACTTCTTCCTCCGAGAGAGACAGCCGTGCGAGCTATCAGCGCAGCTCTTCTTCCTTATCAGGTCGTCTGCGATCTCCGATGAGAAGAACAATGGAGTCTCCTGTAACATCTGGGAAGCCCAAGTCTCAACCGGATACAGGTCAGCAGGTGCGCCATTAAACATCCTCAATGAAGGCCATCTCCCTGAACGTGCGTTCTCTTGGTTCCTCTTTTAAGCAATCGGTGTTGTCATCGTTCATGGCCGGACATCTTGTTACTTCAAGAAGTAAAACTCGCCACTTCACAACAGTGCTATGACCTTCCGGGCCTTCGCAGTCAATACACCAACAGACAATTCTTCATCAACTCTTCGTCACCAAATGGGAAAGGGGTTGTCTCCATCATCTTCAACCCCTCCATTCTGGTGTCGAACTGTGTGTATGACTGCGAGTGCAGGGTAATCTCTTTGGACATTTCAACATCTGGTGTCAATTTCCGATTGCTTAATGTCTATGCACCGTGTAGAACAGCAGAGATACCAACGTTTTTCAGTGACTTAAATAACTTTTTGTGCTCATCGTTGCCTGTAGCGATTGCTGGTGATTTGAACTGCCATCCAGACGAAAACGACACCTTTTCGTCTGGTCATGTGTATCGTTTGTGCCAGCAAAATGCATTGTTCGACCTATGGACACACCATCCACAAAGTAATCAGCTTGGGTCTACTTTCCATCAAGGGCCCACTATTTCATCAAGATTAGACCTTTTTCTCATTGACAATGCATTTGCTGGCTCGCCTGGAAAAATGGAGGTAATTCCGTGTTCATTCTCCGACCACAGTGCCATCATGTGGTCATGGAATCCTCCATTTCCAGCATCATCTACAGGCCCTGCAGTCCATCGCAATTGGTTCCTGAATGTTTCTCTGCTCGACGAAGAGGAGTACAAGGGAATGTTCGCTCAGTTCGTTGAAAAACATCTTTATAACGTGCCTCCCACACTTGCTTCTTAAAAACAAAATCAAACGTTTCTTTCGGAAGATTGGGTTACAAGCAGCTAGACGTCGGCGTCGTCATCTTCTTATGCTACAAGAAATTCTGCGACTCCTCCAAGTTTCCACCCCAAAGGAGGAGTTTGATACTGAAATACGTCAGGTGAAGAGCGAGATCAACGCTCTAATGATCCGGTAGGCGGCCGGCGCAGCGCTCAGAGCCAAACTAACCTGGGCGTCTGACGTCAGGCACTCGTCATCAGCCATATTTGCGGAAGAAAGACGGCGCGCTAATAAAAAACGATGTCATCGTCTAGTAGTGGAAGATAGGGAGGTGAAGTCTGACCACGACATCTTGTCAGCTTTTAACACCCATTTTTCGTCATTTTTTAGTAACCCAATCGCACCGTCAGACAACACACAGCAGTGGATTGAGGCGCTAAGACCTTTTTCTGAGGATGCTGACCTGTCTATCTCTCGTCCCTTTACCGAAGATGAAGTCAAGAGGTTCCTGTCAGCGGACGGTCGTCATCAGTCCAGCCCGGGTATGGATGGCATACCATACTCATTCTACAATGGAATCTTCTTGGCCCTTTCCTGGTGCAAGTGTTTAACTCGATTATTGAAGACCCTTCTTCCATCACATCAGACTTCACCGTGGGGAAAATCATCTTACTC
>JAHWFO010099249.1:0-20201 GCA_023313115.1 Rhysida immarginata
TTTTTTCTCTATCCCTTAAGGTTTTTGAGATAAATTTTGAATGTGTCATAATTTGCATATTTGGGATGATGAAAAGTACACCATGGGATAGGCCACCCATAACTTCCTATTCATTGGAATCATCATAATTGACATATCTGCTTCGGTTCAAAAAATAAAAGGGGGGTTCAGACTTTTGTATTCACCCTGTATATACGATAACCGGAGAAAGGAAATAATTCAGATGGAAAAGTAAAGATCTGCAAGGTTTGGAATTAAGTGGTACCATCTTAAGGATTTACTCCGTAAACTTCTTAGTAGTTAAAGAAAAGAAACTGGTCGATGGCTAGTCGTTTAGCGTCTCCCTACCCGATACTGTCGTTCATTACATAAAAACTTGCTTATTATGGACAACAAACTGTCTGAGAAGTAGCCTGGCCAGGCAAATGTTGAGGAAAATAAATCTTTCCGCGAGGGAACGAAATAATTAGGAGGACAAGACTCCATACGATCCAGAACTATACAGGGTGATTTACATCGAATGTAAAATACTTAAAGGGGGTATTATAGAGGTTAAGATAAACACAAAACGTCCTATGAACATGGGTCCGAATTTGAACGTTAACTGGGATATGAACAGAAATAAAAATGCCGCCACCAAGATCAACAAGTTAAAAACTCAGGTTCTGTAAAGCTTAGATTAAAGAAATTTAGAGGAATAACAGGGTACATAAGACTGTATACCGTTAAAATTTGAATTCCAACGAGAAGTTTCCGAGTTACACAGTCAAAATTGTAACAAGTGCTAGTTAGTACTCACAAGTGAGCACGTGTTATGTTGAATGAGTAACTCGGAAACTGCTTGTTAGAATTAGATCAAATTTTAACGGTATACACAGTCTTATGTACCCTGTTATCTCTCCAAATTTCATTAATCTAGGCCTTACGGAACCTGAGTTATTAACTTATTGAACTTGGTGTTTGCATTTTTATTTCTGTTCATATCTCGGTTATCGTTCAAATTCGGACCCATGTTCATAGGACGTTTTGTGTTTATCTTAACCTCTATAATACCCCCTTTAAGTATTTTACATTCGATGTAAATCACCCTGTATAATACCTGAGGAACGTGACAAGAACACGTGAACCCTTTAATCACTTAATAGGAGGGGGGGGGGACACAGTAAACTCCTCTAGACTAAGAAGAAATAAGGAGTTTCAATTCGCTGAGATATCCACAGTAATTTTTCTGATTGTGTGGACGCGCGTAAGAGCGGGAGTGACCAGTGACAAAAATAAGCTAGGTAGGAGTAGTTTTAGACAGCATTATTAACCTGGAAATACGGGGACAGGAAGGAGAAAAAAATACTCTAGGAAACTTAGCAACCGATTTTTCAAAAACGTTACGCTACAGTTAGTCTATGTGGCTTCTAAACAAGTATGCCAAATTTCATAATGAATGAATGAATGAATGTATGGTAACGTGCAAGAAAAGAAAACTTGGTTATCCGAAATGTACAGCCAAATTCTCACCGTAGTACTGAATGAGTTTTAAGTGGAGGACTGCTTAAAATATTCATTAAAAAATATTCATTCTGAAAATAAAATGATAAAAGGAGGACCAATCTAATCAGGAGAATCCCCACCGATTAGCTATACTGACTAAAGTTAACTGATTAAGGATATTAAAAAAAAATCAAATTATTAACTCGTTATTTTTTAATTACTATGAAACCCTTGTAAAAATATCCCTTTTAAACCTTGTGGCTATAAAAAAAAAATATGAATACAAGCTATCCAATTGAATAAAAAATTTTTATTGCGGGATTTTTGTTTTTATTTATTTTTTCCAGTTTGATCAATTCTTTTTAACGTCTCATAAGAGAAACTTAGGCCAGTAATGAGGAATTTGTATGACGGCATACGACGTTGACCAAAGTGAGAATCAACAGGATTGGATCCACAGTGAGCAGACAAGCCAAGCGTACACCGCTGGAAGATTGACTAAGTCGGGGCGAGAAGTGCTGGCCCAAGCGATCACAAATTTCTAGAAATAAAGAATAAACCGCAATAACATTCATTGGAATTAAAAAAAAAAAGCTTAAAAAGGAATCAAAAAATCAAAAAGCCTTTCACAGAAACGGGAACGTCCAGAAAATCTAAGTTGACGGGAAAGAAAGTTCATAAGATGATATTAGAGGTCAAATCCGAGGATCCATTTTTTGTTCAGGCTTAGGAAGAGAGTTCAAAAGATCAGAAAAAAACCAATGACGCTGTCGCAGTACAGTGTTATAAGCAAACCAAAAATTGAAAGACATAATATATATCAGCTTAAAAGTAAACAAAAAAATAAAATAAAAGAAAAGTATATGCAGAAATTAAATCAAATTAGCTTAGGAAAAATTTCAGAAGGAAAAGAGAAAATTAAGCGCAACTCACCCAAACAGCAACAATTTACAAACGATTATGACTAAACAACCAGGAGGTTAGGCTCTAACAAAATGATAAGAACAACTACTAAGACAGAGACCTGACATCAAAACACAGTATAGACAACGACTAACAAACGGTAGAAAGGAGCAATCATCCGGGAGTAAACGTGTAACGTGATGAGCAGCGCTGAAGAAAAATAACTGAAAAAGAAAGCAATTTAATCAACTAAAGTAATATACAGAAAATGTTCAATAAAAAAACACATCAAATAAGTGTTGAAGATTCTGAAGACCACGTGCATGAACCAAAATCAGGACGAAAGTTGGAGACTTAATAAATTCGTTCTGTTCTATGGCGTAAAAGAAACAAGATTGACATTTTAAGAAACTCGTTGTCTTCGAGAGGCCGATGAGATCCATCAAAGATTCCGTAAAAGGAAATCCCAGAAAAATATTGAATTCAGGTAAAACAGGGAAACTTAATTGTGGTTGAACAAAATCGGCCGGACGGGCGTCCAGTAACGGTTGAAAATGTAAAGAAAGATGTCTACTCACTGTGGGGAGAAAGAACGACTAGATTCATGGTATGGCGTTACTATTGTTCATCATTGAAAGGTTAACAACGGCGAAAAAATAATCAACCGACGATAAAAACCGCTCCGCTTTGGAGTGTAAAAGGTAAACAGTCAGTCATAACAGACTAAAGAAAACTGCGATGGAAGCATAGCTTGGAACGATGACAATTCTCAGAAGCTAGCGTCGACATCGAATCATCTTCGGCGTGGCTCGGGGAATCAACCGACTCTAGAAAATTGCTGTGTTCCATTGTAAGGGAAACTTGCAGAACAAAATGATAGTCGGGACTAGCTCCATTCTGTGCAACCGCCGAGATAAATCTGCTTCCAATTTATTTTTCCTTTTCCAAAAAAAAACTCGTTTTCGCGAGCTATACACGCGCGCATGCAAGCTAAAGCAAACACGCGAAAAAAATGTAAATGAGCGAACGCTCTAAAAGAAAAACTCTCAATTTAAAAGTGTCGTCATAGCAATAAAAACGTAAAAGTGAAATAAAGAAATCTTCTAACAACAATGCGCGAAGTATTGTCCAAAATATCTGAAGAATTATTATTTTTCCTTACCCAAACAATTCAAAGCGATTATATTTCAACAAACTAATTCGCGATATTTTTCCAAAATAAAATTCTTCTCTTATTTTAATGGAGTTTCCCATTACACAATAACAAGCAAAACGACGTAAAGGTGTAGTCCCCTTACCGCTGCATTAATTTCTAAAACAGATCGAGATATAAAAAAAAAACACAAGGCTCGAAGAAAGGATAATTTAATTATATTTTTAAATCTACCACCCGATAAAACTATAAATAGGTCCACACTAGTTACGATTCCGCTCGTTTTTTAACGTGGAACGATATGATAATGGTTCGAAACCAACGTGAATTTTATCTCATATTCTCTCCAAACGTACCACGATATTACACATAAGTGTTAAAAGCCCATGTATAACATTAGCCTACCGGAACCCTAACACATAATGAATTCAGTAAAGACTTTTACCAACAAGAAGCAACCTGGCCAGGTTTGCATGTAGACGTAAACGTCACAAGAAGAGAATACATTAAGGAAACGGGGCTAAGTTCCATATCAGCTGAAAAATAAAACGTTTCAGAAAACGTCATGTTTGCCCTTTTAATTCTTTTACGAGGAGAGGGCCACCGTAACCTCCTCAAGAGAATAAAAAGATTAAATTACAAGTAGGTACGAACAACTATTTTCACGTAGGTTTTTATCAAAAGTCAATTAAAAATTACGTAGTTTATAATGAGCTTCCGTTTATCTGGGTCCAAATTGTATTTAATACCGTACGACCGATATTTGGGAGGAAGTTAGGAAACCAGGGGGTAGCCCGGTACCACAAACGCTCGAAACAGGTAAATTAACTTACGTTAGAAAAATGAAAAACATTCCGTAAAAAATAAACGGTGTACGAAAAAAAAAGCGCGAAAACGAGAAGTATGCACGTAATAACATATATGCATGTATGTATGTATGTATGTATGTATGTTTGTCCACGTGTTTCTTAGAAACTAGAAATCGAATTGCAATAATTCTTTTTTTTATTGAATTAGATATCTTTCAACTTAGGGATAAATCCAAGTTTCATCAAAATCGGTTCAGTAGTTTTCAAAATATGGACTGATATAACTAGGCGATAGTGGAAGTTGCATTAAAGTCGGTTTTTTATACTCTGTTTGATCTTGTTTTATAATTTGTTTGATCTTGTTTTGCATTTGACCTCATTGGACTAAGCATGCTCTTGGGCCCGCCTTTGGGACTTGGCTTTCGGACTTACTGTCAATTTCTATTTTTCAAAACTACAACAACAACTCATAATAATAATAATAATAATAATAATAATAATAATAATAATAATAATAATCACAATCACTAAATATACGGATCTTGCACACGAAATAAAACGCCTTTGGGAAGTTAACAGAGTACCGTACACATTGTTCCCATCGTTCTTTCTGCCACTGGGGTTATTCCACACTCGCTACACAAAATCTTGTCAAGACTAAATTTAAACCCACACTTATACAAAACCTTACAGAAAGCCACAATTCTAAACACCTGTCACATAGTAAGGAAAGTCCTACACCCAAACATCAATACTCCTACGAGTGCGTAACTTTCCCTGTCTTGCTATTTGAGTCCCTTCAGCTTGGCCCTCTTTTGGGTCTGCCTCTGGGATTGGCTTCCGCACTTGATTCGAGTTTGGCTTCCCCAAACAATAATAATTTAATAATTTAATCAGATCAGAATGTACAAGCAAATACAAACTCCCCTACAGGTGGTAAAACCCAAGCGGGGGAAGGAATCAAAAGAAAAAGATTACATTTCGGAACAAATAAATCAAAATCAGATATTTAAAATCTTAAAAATAGAATTGGTTGGGTCATTAAAAATGTCTACATCTTTATGAGAAAGGATTTTATTATACAAAGTAACAAGTTTATACGAAGGAGTAATCTCACCAATATTTGTCCTCGTACTAGGACACTTATGACGACTTTTTCTAGGAACTGACAGCCCAATAGATGACAGAACCTCGGGTATCCAAACAGCCCCAGAAACAATCCTCTTAAGGACATTAAGAAAAATATTACCAATGATATTGGAAAGAGTAAACACATTTATAAATTCCATATTGAGATCATGCTTGTTATATTTTTTTGAGAGGAAATTTAAAAATGCATGAAATTTCTTTTGTAGGAGTAAAAAGTTTTGAGTGTGATGAGTAAACCAAATTAACACACCATATGTAACTTTAGGAACTACAATAGAAATAAATAACTTTATGATAGTTAATGGATTTTTGAAAAATGCGGTAAGCCTTTTCAAGAGGCCAATTCTACGAGAGACATCTCTTATGATGTTATCAATATGCGGGGTAAAAGAACCCTGAGGAACACCAATATTGATTTTACCAAATTTCCAGAAATTATTTACAGGATAAAGCATAAAATATCTATCAGTTAAAAAGGAGCGCATCCAGGATAGCATATTTAATTGGAATCCCATAATCTCTAGTTTCTGGAGAAGAAGGTCAATATGAACCTTATCAAAAGCTTTAGAATAATCCAAGTAAATTACATCCACTTGATGACGAGTATCAATAGCTTTCGAGAAGTAAGAAGTTAACACAGCAAGATTAGTTTCGGTCGATCTGGCCTTGCGGAAGCCGTGCTGAATATCAGAAAGATAAGGATAAACAAATTTTGAAAGATGAATAGCAAAGAAGGTTTCGAGAATCTTTGCAAAAAAAGAGATAAGTGCAATAGGTCTATAATCTTTCGGTGTGGTTGGTTTCACAATTTTAGGGATAGGAAGAATAAAAATAGCCTTCCAATCGGTAGGATAAGTACCTTGCGACAGAGAGAGGTTTAAAAGGTCACATAAAGGGTTGCAAATCGCGTTAAGACAGCCCTTGAAAATATAGTCAGGAAAGCCGTAATAATTACAACATTTGGAGGCAGACAGGGAGTTCCCAATAGAGAGTAATTCAGAAGTTGTCAAAGCGGGTGCATTAAATTTCACCTCCACTCTATCCCAGCATTTCGGAAGATTCTGAATGTTAAACTCAGTTATCTCATTACCTGCAAAATTCGACTGAAAATAGTCCAAAATATCTGTTTTCGATACTAATTCACCATTGTAACCTTGACGGAAGCCGTTACCCAAAAGCTTCTTGGTCACGTTCCAGAATGAGGCCGGAGAAGAGTTCAAAGAATTCTCGACACTTCTATAGTAAAGGTCATAATCAACTTTACAAGCATGTTTATAATTTTTTCTGAGTGTTTTAAATTCATTATAATAATGGGGATCTTCAGTCTTTTTCCAAAGCCTATGCTTCGCAGTCTTCAAGTGCCTTAATTTGATAGTATCCTGGCGAATCCAGATTGGGAATTTGTGTAATTTATCATTAATGCCAGTTCTGTTCGACTTTGGGACAAAAATGTTAATAGCAACCAAAATGGTATGAATAAGAAAATTCCATTTGTCATCCACCCCATCTAAGGAGTAAAAATCATCCCAGTCATAAGTAGCGAGATAATTATAAAGACCAGAATAGTCACCTTTCCTGAAATTAAAAGGAGACCCATTCGAGTCGGTATAACGTTTCTGGACGGCGGTGTTAACGCCAGAAATAAGAAGGACAGGATGATAAACATCAGGTGACACTGGAAGTTTCTTACTTGCAGTAACGTTAACATTAAAATTGTCGAACACCTTGTCTAGTGACTCCTCTCTCGCATTAAGCACAAGATTGAAGTTTGAGAGACCCGTTTCATTGCTCCAAAATGAGGTCGAGCGTTGCCGATGTTTAGCGTAAAATGAAGAACTTGGGTAAATCTTATTGTCATCGTAGTTGAAGTCGCCCAATACAAGAGTGTTACAATTACAGCTCAAAACAAATTCAGACAAGTCACTCAAGAAAGTGTCATAATCACCAGTTAACGTGTTGGGTGGAACATAAGTCACTACAATGATTAAATCTTTTCTTTCTCTAAAGAGCCGAGAGTTGAAATTCATGGTTGCTGGCGATCGAAGACAGTAGATCTATGCCACTAACAGTAGAGCTCAAAGGAACGGAGCAAGAGTCAAAATTATTGGGAATGGCAACTGAAACACCATCACCTAAGTTACCAGATGACCTATCAGATCTGTAGACATCAAAACCTTCACCGAACAACATGTAATCTGTGATAGAGTCATTAAGCCACGTTTCCGTAAGACAATACATAAAATTATTATTGAGGGTGACAAAATGATTGAGATGTGACAGTTTGGTTCGAAGTCCTCTCACATTTTGATATAAAATGTTGAGAGGAACAGACATTTTCAAATTCGGAGAAGATCTTGAGCACATAAGCTAAGCTAGAGGATGAGTCCTCCTTCTCATGAACTATTTGATCTTGGTGTAATCTGCCATAAAATTCAGAAACTAAAGTTCCTGCAGGCCAGCGATTCGGATCAAACACCAAGTCAAATATATCTTCAGTTAAAGATACGAAAAATGAAGCGTAAATGTCAAATTTGGTTTTAAGCTTATGACATCTAATCAGATTCCTAGTGTCCATAAACTCAGACAAGTGAGAAATAAGAGAAGCCCTATCAATATCAAGAGAAAGTCTGGAGATGAAAATGTTCTTTAACAACGGCCTCCGCTTCAAGTGAGTGACTGCACTTATCCTCGCATCAGCGGCACATCCAAACACAGTTCGCTTGTCTCTTTTAACTTCAGATGATGATTTTAAAACCGAGCTGAATAAATGCTTATCAGAGTTAACTGTTGATCGCTGAACATTCTGCTCGAATACCTGATTTCGAATGTTATTGATCTCGATCGACTCTAGATGTGCAGTTCCCTCTCTTACCTTCGGAAATCTAGTTTTATTAGCAGTGTTCTCCTTCAATTCTGAGGCAGTTGACTCAAGGAGTTTGTCTACTCTCTCGTTTAATAATTTGTTACTCTGTAACAGTATTGAGACCGTCCCCGTAAACTCTTTCACCACTGAGATAAGATCTGTAATGGCCGACAACACGAGAGCGAGGTTAGAGAGCTCAGTGTTCCTTTGGGAGGCAAGCCGTGGATCGATAATGCTGGACAAACTAGAATTAAGGGACAAGTCACCGGAATCCTGAGCAGGTCCTGTCTCAGTCAACAGCGGAGAACGATTCTCCTTGCACTCAGCACAAATCCAGCTTGTCTTGAGTGCATTTTTACCCACACCAATGCAGGCCGCATGAAAAAAAACACTGACAGCGATCTGCACATTTAATCTTCTGTTGCTTTCCTCTAATGCTTTTCAGACATTTCTGACATATTCCTGACGATCCCTGAGTAGAATTTTTCTTCGACATGAGTGAAACCTATGGTTGACTCCCGAGCTTCGATTATATAGCCTGGTTCCACCTTCCGTTGTTGAGAGTTCCAGGTGCCCTATTTGTGGAAGCTACCTTTTGTGTTCCGCACAGTTCTTGGAGAGGGAGGATAAATAAAAGCAAGATCAGGAGACAGAGGTCAAGGTCGTCAGTAGGGGAAAGGGTGATAAGGAAAGAAGGTAGAACTCGGCTGTACGGTGACTTGGTTGGACGGTAACGCAGTGTCAGATCGTCGAAGGGTTAATAAGAACATAAAAGAAGAAATCGACGATCTAACTCGATCATCAGATGGAGGGAGAAAGAAGAGTAAGGAAAATAAATATAAAAAGAAGAAATCGAATCCCCTGCACACCCCGGGAAGAAAATAGAAGAGGCACGAGAGCGAGAAGGACGAGACCAAGTGAGAGGGGGGGGGGAGGGGGAGGCGCAGGTGACGGTAAAAAGGAAGAGACAGAAAGAGTCGAGGAACGGAGGGAAAAGGTTCTCGAAAGGAGGAGAAGAATGGAAGCATGCAGACCGTGGGAGGAATTGGAAAGAAAACCGAAAAGACACGCCGAGAGAAGTTTCATCGCGTATGAAAGGAAATAAGGTGGCTTCGCCGAAGGGAACCAGAGGAAGGAAGAGAGGAAGAGACGGGAGCGATTTGAGAGGACCAATGGAAGTACGCGTCTCAAGCGTTAGAGTCTCCGGCCAAGCTGTTCGTTCCAGAATTAAAATTCCGGCCCGCGAATGCATAAAAGAGGATTTCCACGGCTACTCTCAGGCAAGTAAATGTTGTAATAAGTACTTGGCGACAACTTTTGTGAACTCGACTAGACAGGCCGCTCGCCGACGAAAGACGCCGACGGGAGGGCAACGAGCCCGACATCAAGAGTGCTTTTTGCCACGGGACCCAGGGGAAAAGAGTTACGGAACTACCCAATCGCCGTTTGAGGAATCAACCCGGAGGGTTGACCCGCCTGTGCTAAACGACGGACCCCAGCCTGTCCAGCTCAATTTCAAGAAAGACGACTGTCCTCGCTCTGACACGACGACGAGCCCTGACGACGCCGTCGTCGGTGCTGCGGACTCCAAAGCCCGCAACGTAGGAGGGTCGACAGAGCAAAGGGACAACGCCCAGATATCGATTCGTCCTTTAACGGAGGATTCTACAGATACGGCTTTTGGAAGCAACGCAGCGAGCCTGCAGTGCGACCCGGACTTTCGGCGTACGGATACCAAGCGCTTCGCGAGCGCGCACCCGGCTGAGATCTCGAGCTGCGAGCCGCGCTCGGCTTTAGCGTCCTTCACTGCGTTTACATGCACACTTTCGATCCGGATCGAAAGACAAGTTTCAAGTCAATCCTGCAAAAAGTGGCATGTAAACAGGCTTCAAAACCCCGATCCGGATCGAGTTCAATCCCGTCGAAAGAGGTGGTTTGAAACCAGGGAAGCACCCTCAGGAAAGAGGTCAACCCAATAATAATATCCGGATCGAGTTTAAATTTGCTGTTTGGTTGAAAGAAAAAATATAGAAAATTTTAGCTAAAATAAGTTCTTGGTTGATTTATACCTCAACACAATAAATATCTATAAATAAATAAATGAATAAATTTTAAAACAAATTGCATGTTTAAATTTTTTTTTTGTAAACTTTTTTATCAAAATGTCATTTTTCCTAATTAAAAATTTTCAAATTGTCAATCAAATTGGAGTTTTATATATATATTTTTTTTATCAAAATTTAATTTAATATCTTTTTTATCAATTTATAATTATCAAATTAAATATTATATTTATATCAAAAATTTCAATTTAACAATTTCTATTTTATTAAATTATAATTTTATAATTTTTATTATTTAATACAATTAAATAAACAATTAAATTGAAGTTTTTGATCTAAATCTAAAAATTAATTTGATAAAATCTATTAAAATTATGTTTTGATAAGAATGTATAAAATTATATTTTGATAAAAATAAGTATAAAAAACTTAAACATGCAAATGCATTTTAAAAGTTATTAAGGATTATTATATTGAGGTAAATAAATCAAAAACTTGACATATAAATAATATTATAGTTAACATTATAAATAACCTCAACCTTATTATTTATATATAGAAAATTTTAATTGAAAACAAAATTTAAAGTAAAAATCAATAATTACAAAATGTATTGATTGTCAATTAAATTTCTAGGCGAAAATAATGAGAAAATTTAAAAAAATTGAATTTCAGCCGTATTTTAGAGGAAGTGATAAGGTCGACTGAACCAACAATGGCGGATTTTGTAGCAGATGACAAAGTCGGGCGTACTTTCCTAATCTAGAGCTTTACCCACAGGGCATCTTATTGGACTCGATCCGGATCGAGTTAGATGCATGTAAACGCGAGGCAATTTTGGATTAACTCAAGTCGATCCGGATCGAAACGTGCATGTAAACGTAGTGCTTGTCTCAGCATACTGTACATTTCAATTCAGTATCGGCTAAGCTTAGTGACCTTAAAGCATTTAGAGTTGTTAAGTTGAAAACTAATTTTTCTCTTGAATTTCGACTGTCCTCGTTAATAGCTATAGTAGAATATTTCATTGCTTCCGAAGTTTTCTCCGTTCACTGTATGCTTTTGATGAGTGACTGATATATGTGTTTTTCAAATAAATCTTTTTAGGCTCGGGCAACGCTCCAATAAACCCTCAGGGGTCGACGTTTTCTTCAGCAGCGGTGACAGACCTAGCAAGTGTTCGACGACATTGGCAATTTCGACGGGTGGTGATGGAGGCCTTCATCCCGACCCAACATCGATGGAATCCGATGTTGCCGCAATTCCAATGTTTCTATTTTAAATGTACTCTCTAATTGAAATCCATGAATATTTGATTTGAACTGTAAAAATCTTACCATCAAATTTATTAAAATTTCGATTATTAATTACGCCGTTTCCGTCCCTCTCCCTTCTCTTTGCACGACTGGAGTTAACGAGCAAGCATAATTAATGGAATTTATTTGAGTCAATTAAAAAGTCGTGAGACGCAGTCTTGGATTAGTGGGGAAGTGTGGTTGCAGGTGGGGGAACTGAGGAAACTTGGATGGGAAAGGGAGCGATTGTGAACACGTCTCACCCTGACGAGAACCCGGAACTCGGCTGAATTTTCACAATATGGACGCTTCAATATGGAGATGAATAAGAACTGAAGACAACCCGACAATCAATCGACAAGTAAATCGATAAGTAAATCGACAAGTAAATGATAATAATCCTAATATATCCCCGACACTGTCTTAGAGAACACCACATATAAACTATATTTTGAGAGAGCTATAATCACTGACAAAACTATCCCTCATAATAGACCAGACATTACACTAGTACATAAGCAAAACAAAGTGACCTATATAATTGATATCTCCATCCCCAACACACACAATTTACAAAAGACATACAGTGAAATATAACTCAATATACGGATCTTGCACACGAAATAAAACGCCTTTGGGGAGTTAACAGGGTACGCCAAGGAAATACCTACACCCAAACATCAAATGGAGGTTGGATATTATGGATTTGCAACTGCGTCACCAGAGCGCGCAGACGGTTATGGATTGGTATTAGCAACATCCGGTTGTTTCAGACCGCAAAAAAAACACGCGAAACTATGATGTGCTTAAATTCTACAAATATTCGACTTATTTAGAAGTCGTTGTCGAAAATAGAACAAATGTATGTACATTTTCTAAAAAATATTTTTAATGTTCTAAACGTATTTTGTATTTTTTAAAGTGGGAAAAATGAATAACGATTAAATAAAGCTGGGCTGAGAGTCCTGGGTGCCAAAGTCGGTGGAAGAAAAGAGTTAAATTTTAACATATTAAAGAAATCAATGTGGTCCAGAGCATTAAATATCCTTATAGTCCATAATTTAAATATGCCATGGACCCCCTCTTGAAATGAAATTCCTCTTTTCTATTATACTTTGTGCTGAATCAACCTAAATAAGGGATTAATATTTAAGAATATATACAGGTAACAAAAATAGATTGCAGCCTAGGGAAACAATTTTTACTACTTACAAATGTGATGTTGGAAAACGTTTACCTTATAATTTTTACTAACATCAGAGCAGTAAAATTACTATCACTACTGCTATTATTATCAGAGCTACAATGTTATAAGTTTAAGTGAGTGTCTTGTCCCGGTTTAAAATCCCATGTGCCTCTTTGGGAGATTTGCTACCAGGATTCAGTATTTTTCGAACTTCTTAAAAATAAATTTGAAGTTACTGAATTTTTAGGTAATTTTTATGTACTTTAATAAAGTACAAAAAATACAAGTTGTATAATAATTAAAGGTTTGATCATGTTTTAAAACTTTTTAATTTTATTTTAGTTTTATTTCATTAATTTAATCATTCAAATTATGTAATTAATTGTATACGTGTTTAATTAATAAAATGTTAAATTTTTAACTTAACATCTTATAAATTAACATAAATTTATGATTAACACAAATAATAAAATACTAAATTTAAAGAAAACACTATTATTTATCCTGAGACGTGACCGTGTAATCTTCAGGAGAAAAATGAAGACGGGTTAATTTCATACGATTTGAAAATTTCTTTCCAGATTTGATTTTTTGAATCCACTGCTTACTTATAATTCCATTTTTTGTAAAGGAATAAAATTTCAAACCTTTATTCTTTTTAGAAGTTGCTGAGATTATGGAACACAACAATTGTACGGCATTTTCGCGTTAACTTAACCTTACCGGATGTTGCCAATACCAAAATTGTTCCTTGCACACTCTGGCGGCGCAATAAAAAGTAAAACATCCAGCTTCCTATACTGCCCCAAGTGCGTAACTTTCCCTCCCTTGCATGAGTCCCTTGGGCTTGGCCCTCTTTTGTGTCCGCCTCTGGGATTGGCTTCCGGACTTGATCCGAGTTTGGCTTCCTCAAACAATAATAATAATAATAATAATAATAATAATAATAATAAACCATTAAGGAATGACATAACCAAGTACCGAAAGGTTAAACTAAACCATTCGCGGAACTATATTTTTAAACCGCCCTAATGGACCATAATGATACCATTAAACCACGTACCTTTGAAATAATTTCGACTATCATTAATATTACGTTATATTCATTCATGACACATCATTCCAAGTTGTTTGATATATTACATACTATATTTTAGCATTGAAAGTTCCAATGAACCATAATGGTTCTACTAAACTAGGTTCCTTGAAACCAATTTCGAATATCAGTAATTTTACGTTATATTCATTCAGTACAACTCATTCAAAGTCGTTTGATATATTATATGCCATATTTTAGCACTGAAAATTTTTGAGGGTGTCATAAGGGTAACTATTAGAGCACGTGTTATTGTTTAGATTTCAACCATTTTCAGAATGGTTCATTCCTGGAACCAAATTTATTAATTGGCGAAAGTAGATAGCCCGTCGCTTTACGCACATACTAATGAGGTGGGCGTGGTCAATTTTAATCATATGCGCGTAGATTACCACCAATCAGCGTGCAGTATTCGCACCACGTGACCCCTCTACCTCCCCACTACCTCGGCCTGACGTCACAGACGTTCAACCAATCCGCGCGTAGAAGGCATCTCACGTGACCCACCACCTCACCTCCCCCCTTTTAATTTGGGCGTTGGTCATTTAATGTGGGTGTGGTCATTTAATTTGGGCGTTGGTTAATTAATTAGGGCGTTGGTTGATTAATTTGGGCGTTGGCCTTTTAATTTGGGGCGTTGGCTTTTAATTTGGGTGTTGGCCTTTTATTTGGGCGTTGGTCTTTTATTTGGGTGGGGCCTGGAATAAAATTAATTTTATCATCCTCTGATATACCCCTGGTGCCGGCCCCCCCCCCCCCCCCCCGGGGGGGGGGGGGGGGGGTTAGAGGGGTCCTAATGTTCTCAGCAAAAGCCACTTGCGTGATTCTGGCTTACAAGTGAACACCTGTTGACGAGCTTATATACCATACTTTTCGGCTATCGGGTTCAGTACTGGCGCCCCTCGATTTTTGATTACCTAATTACTAATTCGCTATTGTTTCTAGGGTAACCAAATTTTTTCCAAGCTCTTTTTACAGTTTTTCTAAATAAAACGACTACTGTTTCAAGTTGCTTTGTTTTTTTAATTTTCAACTAATGGATACATTGTTTCAATGGATAGGGTGCAGCTAAGGTGGGCTAATACTGTCTAAAAGGTGGGGCCTGTACAATCATATACCTGTTTATAAATAAATAAATAAATACAGATGTGTTCTTTACATAACTTAATTTAAATTTTTGTCATGGATGAGGCATTTTCTAACCCCGCTAATGCGGCAGGTTTTGGTGGCGTGAGAGGTTTAGCTAAACAAACAAATCATTCTGAAAAAGAGACAGGTGAATGGTTAAGGGGCGTGAGAGCTTATACGCTGCATAAACCGGTGCGTCATCGTTACCCACGTAATCGAATGCGTGTATATGCGCCATTTGAACAATTTCAAGTGGACTTGGTTGATCTAACCAGTTTGTCAAAACAGAACGATGGTTATAAATTTCTACTGACCTGCATTGACGTTTTCTCGCGCTATGCGTGGGTCATTCCTCTAAAAACGAAGAGGGGACTCGAGCTTCAGAAAGCATTTCAAAAAATTTTCACACTCAGGAGTGTTCCTGTAAAAGTGAACAGCGATAAAGGGAAGGAGTTTTTAAACAAACACGTTCAAGATTATTTTAAAGCACTCGACATCGATTTCTTCACCACAGAATCAGATTTGAAAGCCGTTACGATCGAACGATTCAACCGTACGTTAAAAACGAGGATGTTTATGTTTTTTACATTTACCAACAAACACAGATACATTGACGTCTTACCGGATCTCGTGTTAAGCTACAACCAACGCAATCACAGAGCCTTGGGTATGGCACCAGCTGATGTCAATGAACGAAATGCCCCAGCTCTATGGCTGAAACAACAGAGTTATTATACAGCAGCACCACAAACAAAGCCGAGGTTGCAAGTCGGTGATTACGTACGTATTTCGAAAGTGAAAAACATATTTGATAAAGGTTATCTTCCAAACTGGACAGAGGAGGTGTTTGAGGTTTCAAAAATCATTTATAGAAAACCTGTTGTGTATAAAATTAAAGATTACGATGGTAGCGAGGTCTCAGGTGTATTCTACGACCAGGAGTTACAAAAGGTGAAAAAACCCGAAGTTTTTAACATTGAACAGATTATTCGCCGGCGTACGAGGCGTGGTGTTCGCGAAGCTTTTGTGAAATGGCAAGGTTACCCAGTCAGTATGAACAGCTGGGTGCGAGAGAGTGATCTTTTAAATGCTTGACAAGAGGCGATTGACAGCAGTTGGGGCCGAGTACAGCCATCATGTATGAAGACACGGATTTTTATGTTACGCTACCATCAAATACACCTACGGGTGATCAAATTCATTCCAATACAACAGCTCATTTTATCACAAGACTGCCGAGGACGCTGCGTTTTCAAGGACGATGGGAGGTTGGTTTATCGGAAACACATTTCCCTGCCCTCTTCAAGAACATTACGACTGTAAACAACACTTTCGAAATAGGTTTCAAGACTGATCACATAGATGAACAAATCGATTTCAGCATTGTTTCACCAGTAAGAACTCCGACATTCCAGACTTTCATAATCGAAGTTGAATTGGTGTTACAAGCCTATTTGAAAGATGCTCTCATTTACCATAACCCTTCTTTAGATCTCAATGTCATCATGAGTTTGCCGCTGAATGTCGGGATTCGCTTTAACACGCCCGAATTCTGTAAGTTGTTCAATGTTTCGCCAAACATTTTCTACGAGGACCGTTTCTCTCTAACTCCGAATTACAACGGGCCGTTTAAGTGGGTATCCGATTTTTCTGTTACGTTTAGGCATCCCAAGTCGGCACCTCTTTATCAAAAAATTTTTGAATTTAAGAGTACCAAACTGCAAAATAGGGAAGCCGCAATTGATTTTCTAAAAGCTAGTTTTAGAAAGGCGGGCATCGAGACAAAGATTGTTGATGATCTCGTATTGTTTACGGGGTCCTCAACGCAGTTCATCGAATTCCCAGCCGCTGTCAACAATGGATTTATACCGGCTAGGTTTCTGAACAAGAAATTGAAAACACCTATTACTATGCCCTTAAACGACACAGATGACGGTTTTATCAGCTGTGTTATTTTTGATCCGCCTGACACTCCAGAACGGTGCATCTTAAAAATTCCCGAGGGGTATTATGACAGTCGTAACGATGTTGTCGAGGCGCTCGTTAAGTTGATTCCATTGAAAGAACAGACTTTTTACAAAATCAATCTCACACCTAACAAATGTTTTCATTTCAAATGCGCAGAAGGTCGCTATATCAGTTTTAGTGAGGGTTTATGTTACACATTGGGTTTACAGGCTGAACTAGCCGACCTAGAACTCGTTATCGGCGAGGGTTCAATCCCGATAGATCTTACGCGTGGCATACATGGTTTTTATCTGTATACAGACATCATACAACCGCAGGTCGTGGGTAACACATTCGCTCCGCTCCTACGAATCATACCCGTTTCACATGCCAGACGAGAAGTGATTTATCAGACTTTTCATTCACCCGACTACTTTCCCTTAAGTAAAAACGTCATTGACGCGATTGAAATCGCGGTTCATTCCGACCACGGTGATTTACTTGCGTTTTTAACAGGTAAAACCATAGTGAAATTACATTTTCGTAAGAAACAGCTGTAGTGCGAGGTTGATTTCTTTTTTCTCTCCTACTCGATTACTTCAAGATGCATATCCCCTATCAGCCGAGCCAGGAAGTAATATCGCGTTACTATTTAAACCAGAGAGGGAATGGCTTACCTGTGTTTAGAGGGTCGGTTTTCCAGAGAGGCAATGGGATTGGTTCAGTGTTTTCAAATCTGTTTCGTTTGGCAACACCTTTACTCAAATCCGTGGGCAAGATTCTCGGTCGGCATGCCCTAAAGGGCGGTGTTTCCGTTTTTAACGATGTGATACATGGTCAAAATTTTAAACAGTCGCTGTCATCACGTATGAAAGAAGCTGGAGGTAATGCCCTGCAGGAAATGGGTGCTAGAGTTCAGAGAGGTAGAGATCGTGTTAAAAGACGAAATTCGGCATTTCCTACTCATTCACATGTAAAAAGACCCAGAGGCAACAGCGTTGAGAGCTTTCTAAAGAGTGAATACAGACAAAGAAGTCGAGTGCAGCGTTCAAAAAAGCTGAAAAACGGGC
Source organism: Rhysida immarginata (assembly GCA_023313115.1). NCBI lineage: Eukaryota > Metazoa > Arthropoda > Chilopoda > Scolopendromorpha > Scolopendridae > Rhysida > Rhysida immarginata. The sequence continues at coordinate 18,148 of JAHWFO010099249.1, forward strand.
AGAAGAAACAGAAGAAGAAGAGGAAGAAACAGAAGAAGTCGACAAAAACACAGATAAAACTACGTTCTAAGCCGATTTTAAACATACGTCCTTTATCATCGGTTTTCGCCTAATACATACGTAATCATGGCATCAATGATACACCAGCTGAGCACTGAATGTCTCAACAGCGATCTCGACATTTTTTCTATACCTCACACGAGCGGCCAACAGGAAAAGCGGCACGTCACGGGGTACCAGCCAACAGCCATCATCAGCCAAGACGGGCCTATTGAATTCTACGTACCTGGTTTGGCAGATTTTTACACGGATCTCGATCAATCTACATTAAACTTAGAAGTCGTTATCAACAAAGGGGACGGACCGTTACCAGATGCTGATAAAACAGGGCCTGTGAACCTTTTCTTACATTCGCTATTCTCACAAGTCGATTGCTATCTAGGTGATACGTTAGTTAGTCATAGTAACAACTTATATCCGTACAGAGCTTATTTTGAAACTCTTTTGAACTATGGACAGACTTCTAAACAAAGTCAACTCACAACAGCCGGGTATTGTAAAGACACGAGCGGTAAAATGGACAATGCTGACGATGCAAACAATGGGTTTAAGTTACGTAAAAGACTCGCACGAAACGGCATTTACTACATGGAAGGCCCGCTCCATTTAGACATCTTTCGGCAGGGTCGATTGCTACTAAACTCTACGGATTTTCGTCTGAGGCTTTACAGAAGTAAACCCTCCTTTGCTCTGATGTCTGACGTAGCTAACCCAAATTATCAGATTACAATCCGAAAAGCAACGCTGAATGTCGAGAGAGTTAAAGTTAACACAGCCACGTTATTAGCACATGCAAAGACTCTGCAAACCACTAACGCGTTTTATCCTATCGGTCGGGTTGAAATGAGGTCCGTGAGTATTGCTACGGGTACTAGAAATCACGTCATACAGAACTTAATTACGGGTCAGATTCCCTCGCGGTTGATTTTTGCATTTACATCGAGTGAAGCCCAGAATGGTTCTTTTACTTCGAATCCATTCAACTTTCAACATTTCAATCTATCTTTCTTCTCCCTCTCATTGGATACTCATGCAATACCTCTAAACCCTCTGACGCCGAATTTTTCCTCTGGGTCATACTTGAGAGAGTTTGTTCATTCCATGAAAGCACTGGGGATTTGGAAAGAAGACAGAGATGTTGACATCAGTCAGTTCGATTACGGTTCTGGTTACACATTTCTGGCCTTTGATCTTTCGGGGGATAGGAATCATTATACAGATAGATATAACCTTATACGTAACGGTACGTTAAGTGTTGAAGTTCAGTTTTCCGAACCTTTAGCAAATTCGGTGAATCTGATTGCTTATTGTCAATATCAGAATCTCTTGGAAATCAATAAAGACAGAACCGTGAGCTTCGATTTCACAAATTAAGATCGATGGATGGATACGCAAGAGCTATGGAGGGCTCTCGAGAGAGATCCATTCACATGTACTATGGCAAGAGGTGTTTTCCCGGCGGACTTGATGCTTCAACTCAAACCTCTGCATCCGGCTTTACTCATTGCTAATACGGATGATTCCAGCAAGCCAGGCTCGCACTGGGTGGCTTTTTTTATACCGTCCTGCAAACAAGCATACATCTTTGATTCTTTCGGAATGTTTCCTCAACCGCAATTCCACCAGTTCATGCTTATGCACTCGGAAAAATGGATCTACAACACGAGAATAGTGCAACATCAGACGTCTGACACATGCGGTCATCACTGTCTACATTACCTGAAATTAGCAGCCAGAGGTTATTCTACGGCAGATATCTTGAACAACACTTATACAAACGAACTGCTTTTGAACGACTTACTCGTGAAATGCGAAATCATTCAAGATGAATATACTAGCAACTCTGAATTTAATATCTGCCAAAAGGCCAAATGGAACCAATGTTGCAAGCCTTTAAATGACTCTGTTTAATTATTCTAATTATTATTATCTGTTTTATTCAATTTCTGTATATTCATTTTGTTCAAATAAACTTTTTTTGTATTCAGCTTGAA
>JAHWFO010099257.1:0-27285 GCA_023313115.1 Rhysida immarginata
TCTTCGCCATAATGATAATAAATATACAGTCTTACTTGCAGTGGGAGGAGACTCTCTGTACAGGAACCTTATATCTATGTGAGTTAATGATAGATAAGTAGGAGCCATTACGCGGCGATAGGGTCCGGGCAGGCCGTTGACAATACATAATTTCGCGAACGAATTCTTTTCTCCAATTGGCTTACTACTATCGCACGGTATTCCATTCTGCCTTTCTTCTATTAATTCCTTTATTGGTAGGAATTGCGTTTCTTCGCTTCTTCTACTCTCCTGACTGTCATTGACTTCCTCTTCCTCAGCAAGGAGCTCTGTCCCTCTTTCTTTTTCCTTCACTTTCTACGTCGCCTCTGATCTTACGTCATAGATCTCGTCATCATCTCTTAACCTTCTCATTCGTTTCACTTCACTCCTTACGTTGTATTTCTTGCACTTGTCTACATCATCACCTCTTTCAATCTTTTTATTCCGATAAAATATTCTTGGAAAGAATTTTTTTCTTCGATGCGAGACGTAACAAGTCTTCTTGCAGTGTTCGCAGTTGAAATGAGGCGGACAAGGCTTGTCTTGATCACCGACATGGATGTCAAAGCATGCCTTGTAGGCCTCGCACATTTTAGCATTTACCGAGTACTCTTTCGCTCTTGTCTTTAAAAAAAACTGTCCACAAACGTAGCAAAATGCATCCGCTGGATGTAAACAATCTCTTGACGCCATGTCTGCTCAGCATGAATTGTGTTGTCATGTGATTTTTTACCTTTTATTGCTAAAATGAAAGTGCTAGAAAGTTCTAGGTGATTCCAGGAGGTGCTAGGAAGTTCTAGATGATTCCAAGACGTGCTAGGAAGTTCTAGATGATTCCAAGATGTGCTAGGAAGTTCTATAAGATCGTAGAATGCTTACAAAACAGACACATTTCAAAATATCGTTGTTCGGGCAACAAGAGCAAAGTTATAAAAAGTTGAGGAACATTAGCTTTTTATATTTATTTTAGACATAACGGATTGGAAAAAAGTACTTTGAATCCAGGTACAGAGAAAAATTTCAAAATTGTTACATAGTAATATCTATATATTCGCACATATAACAGCCCTTTAATTTGTAAGAATCCTATTGTCACGAAATTTGGAGGAGGGCAATATTAATTGTTGCCAAAGCCCAGTTCTTGAGGATGATATTAAGCAGACGATAAGAGCTAGAAGTCGGGAGAAGGGAGTGTCGGGCGTTTGGAATAATAGGAGAAGTCAGAAGAAGGGAGCGTCGGGCGTTGTTAATAATAGAGGTCAGAAGAAGGGAGCGTCGTCTGTTATTAATAATGAGAATAGAGAATCTAGAGAGAGGAGGCAGATGATTGGAGCGGTGGCTGTGGTTAAAAAGAAGACGAAGAAGGGGCCAATAGAAACGAAAGACGTGAGAAAGAGGAAATTTGGAAGGAAAGAGAGATGGAGAAGGGGAGAACGAGTTTGGCGAGGAATGAAGACGGAAGGGATTGAAAAGCGGTCGTGTCCAAGCTAACTTCCCGGGGACCCGGAGACAAGGGGAACTTCAAAGTGGACACACGAACAGCAGGTTAGGCCTTGAAATAATCTTAATTTCATCCAAGCCACGAATAAACCTCGCTGTCGTGTGTTCCACGGGAAACGTGGAGAGTATTCGCCCCGGGAACCACAAGGGGAGGATCAGCTGAGGACACGTGATTCTATCCGTGGAAATTTCAATTCAAATTTGTCAAAGCGGACAACTAAAGGTGGAGGAAGGCCTTCTACACTGTCCGACCTCGCGAGCTTAGAAATTAGCTCTCAAGATAAAGCATTGAAGAAACCCAGCAAAGACGAAAGTCTGCCTGCGGCGTCGAAGGTGCCGAACGACATTGCGTGTATCGAGCATAACGTGTCGGCGGACCATAAACTGAATTTTCTCGGGCAGGAAAATTCCTCGACATCCGTTCCATGCTTTAATGACGAATTGCGCAAAGGATTAGAACTGGTTAGGAGGACCTTTCCAGCCCATTCGCCCCACAGAGATTGTAGCAACGTAAGCGCGCCTACCACCGGTGTGCAGAGCGTAGCGCGTTGCGAGATACGTTCAGTTAGCGGCGATAGTAAGCTAATTTCGGCATTTAATGTGTAGCGCGTAAATGCAGGCGCTTATCATAGTTTGATTATATTACTTGCCTGTGTTCTTACTTACCTGTTCTTGTTTGATTTCCTCAGGTCACCAGATTGCGTTACTTGTCACCAATGACCTCCCATTGTTACGGGTTCCAGCAATCCTCCCACCAAAAGGGTTGCGCGACGGTGTCTCCGTTGATAGCCAGTAATCGAGGGCTACTTAGTTTTCTTCAGTTCAGGATAGTTGCTCCCGTGCATAATAACCGTAAAAGCGTTACTCACCTGCGTTCGTCGATATTCGAATGTTTTGTATTTAATTATTTTACTTTAATTGTTGATTAATTTTTGTCAACTCTTTTTTGTTATTTATTTACATCTTTATTTGGCGCTCTTTAAGGGCACTCGAATAAATGTGATTACTTAAATAATTAGATTTATCCATTAAAACGAACATTGTTTAAACTTTCAATTTGCGTTACTTTGCCACTTTTAATTATTCCCTACCATACCCTCTCAGGTACGTTACACCTATTTAGTAAAATAAGCATTTATTGTTCAAGCGTTCATACTTTCTTCATAAACTATTGCTAAAGCTTTTCTACGGAGCATGTAATGTTGAAGCAAGTGATTAGCTAATAGCTATTCATAAAATTTGGCCTAACACAAATTAACTTTTAATAAACCATTAAGGAATGACATAACCAAGTACCGAAAGGTTAAACTAAACTATTCATGGAACTATATTTTTAAACCACCCTATGTTAACATTGAAAGTTTCTAATGGACCATAATGAAACTATTAAACCATGTATCTTTGAAATAATTTCGACTATCATTAATATTACGTTATATGCATTCATGACCCATCATTCCAATTGTATGGTATATTACATGCCATATTTTAGCATTGCAAGTTCCCATGAACCATAAGTGTTCCACTAAACCAGGTTCCTTGAAACCAATTTAAACTATCATTAATTTTAGATCATATTCCTTCGTGACACCTCATTCCAAGTCGTTTGATATATTACATGCCATATTTTAGAATTGAAAGTTCCAATGAGCCATAATGGTTCCACTAAACCAGGTTTCTTGAAACCAATTTCGAATATCATTATTTTACGTTATATTCATTGACTAGCAGAGGGCCCGGCGTTGCCCGGGATAATTAGGCTTGTAGGTACACACACACATACACAAAGAAACACACACACTTTTTCCAATCGTCTGAACGCTTGTTAGGGAGCTGAAGGAAGACACGTGTACCTCTTTTGCCTCATCGAGAGAGACTGCCCTATCTATATCATCTATTATATGCATTTCCTGCTCATTGTTAATAATTCTTGGAAACGAATGTTCTGTCATTGCATCATCATTTTATGTTCATTGTTATAATTCTTTGAATAATTTTATGCTCATTGTTATTGGTGAATTGCGCATTGAGATTATTGTTGATGCGAACACGACGGGCCTATTGTTGCACAAACTTTGCCGTGCATTGTTGGTCATGAGATATTTCTAATTAATATGCCCTTTTATAACCATGAACATCGATTTTTTATCGATAATTATTATTTTTCCGAAATATGAGGTAGACAGTGACCTTCTTCATGGTTTGATGGTAAAGTATGCAAAATTTCATCAAGATCGGAATAAAACTGTAGATTTGCATAAGAAACAAACAAACCCACAAACAAACAAACATCCTTCTTTATATAAATAGAAGATAGAAGATAGAAAAAGATTACAACTCATCCTAAGTCGTTTGATATATTACATGCTATATTTTAGCATTGAAAGTTCCAATGAACCATAATGGTTCCATTAAACCAGGTTCCTTGAAACCAATTTCGAATATCATTAATTTTACGTTATATTCATTCATTACAACTCATTTCAAGTCGTTTGAAATATTACATGCTTCATTTTAGCACTGAAATTTTTGAGGGTGTCATAAGGGTACTATTAAGCACGTGTCATTGTTTCGATTTCAACCATTTTCAAAATGGTTCAATCCTGGAACCATATTTATTAATTGGCGAAATTAGTAATTTATATCCGCTTCTATCTCGTCATTATGATTTGTTTGATCTATTACTTAATATATCTCTCCATTGAAAATTGCTAGGCGGGAAAATAGAGGTACCATTTGTGCACGTGCCACTGAACTGACTTAGATAATATTTGTAACTGGTTCGTGCCATTAACTATATTCATCGACTGACGAAAACAGATTTTGAAAATCTTTCATAGCCTCGGAGAAGTTAGAGTTACAGACAGACAGACAAACAGACAGACGGACAGACAGACACGTTTCTTCACACTGATAGCACAAAAGCACCTTTCGGTACTTAATAAACCTTTAAGGAATGACATAACAAAGTACCGAAAGATTAAACTAAACCATTCGCGGAACCAGAATTGAATATTCCAATGAGCCATAATGGTTCCATTAAACCAGGTTACTTGGAACCAATTTCGACTACCATTAATTTTACTTCATTCTTGACACATCATTCCAAGTCGTTTGATACATTACATGCCATATCTTATCATTGAAAATTTTTAAAGGTGTCATAAGGGTACCATTAGAGCACGTGCCATTGTTTCGATTTCAACCATTTTCAAAATGGTTCATTCCTGGAACTTTATTTATTAATTGGCGAAAATAGTAATTTATATTCGCTTCTATCTCGTCATTACGATTTGTTTGATATATTACCTAATATATCTCTCCATTGAAAATTGCTACATGGGGTCGTAAAGGTACTATTTGTGCACGTCCTATCGAACAGATTTAGATAATATTTCTGATTGATTCGTGCCATGTACCATTTTCATCGACTGATGAAAATAATAATGAATAACATCATCTATCTCGTCATTACGATTTGTTTGATATATTACTCAATATATCTTCCTATTGAAAATTGCTAGGCGGGAAAATAAAGGTACCATTTGTGCACGTGCCAATAAATCGATTTAGATAATATTTGTAACTGGTTCATGTCATGAACCATATTTATCGACTGACGAAAACAGATTTTGAAAATCTTTCATAGCCTCGGAGGAGTTTGAGTTACAGACAGACAGACGGACAGACAGACAGACAGTCACGTTTCCCCACACGGATAGCATAAAGCAACTTTCAGTACTTAATAATGTAAGATGTAAGTAATTACATGCCATATCTTAGCATTGAAAGTTTCCAATGGTATCATAATGGTATCATTAAAATACCTACCAATAAACTCATTTCGGCTGTCATTAATTTCGCATTATATTCACCCACGACACTTTATTACAGGATGTTTGATATGTTATATTGCATATCTGAGCACCGAAAATCTCATATGGTACCAAAATTGTGCCATTAAAACGCGTGCAATTGAACCATTACACCATTCAATTTTGTATTCATTAATTTTAGGTTATTTACGTTCATGACTTGTCATTCCAGTTTGTTTGATATATTACATGTCGTATCTTAGCATTGAAAGTTTACAATGAACCATAATGACTCCATTAAACCAGTAGCTTTTGAACCAATTTCGACTATCATTAATTTTATGTTATATTCATTCATGACACGCCATTCCAAGTTATTTTATGTATTATATGCCATATCTTAGCCTTGAAAGTTTCCACTGAACCATAATGGTTCCTTTAAACCACGTACCAATGAACCTATTTCGACTATCACTGATTTTACGTTAATATTCAACCATGACGTGCTATGCCAAGATGTTTCATGTAATACTTGCCATATCTTAGCGTTGAAAGTTTCCAGTGGACCATAATAGTACCACTAAACCATATACCATTCTACCAGTGTTGACTGATGATTGACCATCAAGGAATGCCAGAGAGAGAATAGCATTGATTAGTGCACAGGCCATTTATAGCTGAATTATGTAGTGAAAAACGTGTTTCCCTCTGTTATTTGTGACCTTTTGAGTCGGAAATAGTTCAACGATTTTTCCCATCAACGAACTCAGTCTATTGTATTCCCTAAGTTGTCGAATGGCGAAAACGGAAGTCGAAAGTTCGGAAACGTTAGAACGCTAGGGCGCCAACAGACGGATGGACGGGCGTACAGTGTGAAAACATAAGTACCTATCGGTCCTAATAATGATAAACAACAGTTAACTGTTTATTTTTATAACTTTTATTATTAATGAAACTGTGTTTCTATAAAGCTAATAATTTTGAGCAGTTAGCTTATTTATAAGTATTTTGTAAAATATAAGCACATCTAATTTATTTCAATATTATTAGCTTTTTGGACAGATGTACATTTGTACATATGTATAAATGAAATTTTTTTTTCAAAATATCAACATATCTTTTCGAAACATGAGTTTTTAAGTCGATATCTCAAAAAAAATTTTGAATTTCGGAAGCGAATATTTAGGCCTTCACTTTTAGTGAGTGGTGGCCAAATATGTACGAAATCTTCTTTCATCTTATTCTGATATTATTGTCTGACAATATGATATACTTTCTCTCCATAACATTCATTAAAATCCGTTTGCAACATTTGAAGATATGACTTGTGTTTGCTTAACGTTTGAGCAGCAGTATATTACATGAAAGAACGGAAGGAATAATTCCTCGACTTGGATACTGCTGGTTCCTGGTTCTAATCCAGATCGCGAAATTTTTCCTTCCTTTTTTAATAAATCTATAAAATCCACAGATAAAACTGTATATTATAATCCTTATAAATATAGGTCCGAATGATATAATTCCGTTTCTGAGAATTTTTGTAAAAGTATGCTGAACGTTCTATAAAATATTTGTGCATTTTATTCCAGTATAATGACCTTGTTTAAAAGATGCGGTATATGCAATTTTATATAGCTTAATAAAAAACTGTAAACACTTCCATGGAATTCCTTTCAGTTTTATACTACCGCATAGTGGAGAGTGTTTTCAAGGAAACAGGTTATGTAAGCAAACGCATTTCCTTTATGTTTGAGAAGGAACAAAATCTTTATTTCTATGTTACTCTTAAGATTTAATTTCACCTGCCATATGAGAACAAACAGTATTTACCATTTTGGATAGCCCTATAAATCTCTGATACAATTTGACTTTTGCTGAGAGCTATAGGTAAGGTAACATACTATTGTCATAAAATAGAAATTTTAAGTTATCTCCCGAATTTTAAAACTTTTAAAATTTTAGTAAGATTATTGTTATTCAGAGAATGTATAATATAGTAAACATGATTACACAGACCTTAATCAAGGGCGATTACTTGTATTTAATATTTTGCATTATCATATTGTATGAAGTAATGCCTGTGAAGTCGTAACTCCTTTATTAAAAACGTAATTAAAAATATAATATAACAATTAATAATTTGTTCCCAGCCATGGCAAATATCTCCGTTTCCGTCGCAGCTATCTTCACGATAATTGGATAGCTGGCGAAGATAACATAGCTTCTTAATCGGCCCAATTTTTTAGCAAGTCATATATTAGTTTCAGAAAAATATACTCAATGCAAAGAAACAAAATTAGTCAAAATTTCGGACCATCCTATTTGGGGATAACAGGAGCTTACGGCTCGACAACACGAGGTTTATGAACTTTATATAGAGTGTCCCTAAATGAGGTTTTAATTTTTTAATAAAACACATTTTTCATTGGAAAATTTATAATACTTTTGCTTTATTGGAAAGTAAAAACATGGAGATTAGGTGTGATACAAAACATCTGACAAATGAACTTTTGAAGCAATTTATCGGCCTCGGTGGCTCAGTGGTTGCGTGATCGCCACTGATGCCCGAAGACGCGGGTTCGACAGAGATATTTTTCAGGGGGAAAATCCTGAGATCACGCACTTCCTTCGGAAGGGAAGTAAAGCCGCTGGTCCCGTGTAGTCGTTTGCCGGCTGCACGTTAGACAATGCTTGCGAGGCAAAATTTGTGGCCCCTATAACGCCATCCCTGAAATGACCATGGCAGTTGAAAAGGACGTTAATACCAAACAAACCAAACCAACCAATTTTGAGAAAATTTTTCATAACATGTTGATCGGTGGGAAATTTCGGCAATGTTGTGTCGAATTTCATCTTTAGGTCTTCAATAGTTTGTGATTTATTGACGTACGCTTTATCCTTAAGAAAACCCCAGAGAAAAAAAAGTCTAACGGTGTCAAGGCACTTGATCATGGAGGCCAATTCACATCAATTCGCTGCGAACATTTTTTGTAAAATTTTCACCACTTTTGAAGTGATTTTTTACAATTTCTAAGCGTTGTTCGATTGTGCAGTCTTGCATAGTTTAACCTCAATGGTAAATAATGACAGCATATAAAAATCTCTAATCTGGTTGTACCATGAAAAAATGGTGGCAAATTCTAAATATCAGTTCATTTTGGGACACCCTTTACATACGGTATGTAGAAAAATTCTTTGTCTACAATAGAGAATTATTCAAATTGCTCTCTCTACAAGTGCGATTCACTTGCTCCACTCTTCAGATTCCTTTTCAAATCCACATTAGAAGAAATCTTTCGAGAATTCGATGGCCTAGCCCTAATCTGTTTGTCTCACTAGGAAAGCTCACGGTGTGATATTAAAATTCCGAACCGAAACTAATATAAATGATCAAATATTTAGGGACACACTTCATAACTCATATAATGTGCCAAATGTCGCATGACAATGACATGTACATTAAACAATAAATGCCAGAAACTGTGGGCACCAGTATACAAATTAAAGGGACACTGAAAACACTAATCCACATGAGAATTTATAATGATTCAGATGTATATTTCGGAAACAAAATTCCCTTCATCAGTGAGTCAAATTTGTATACTGGTAACCACAGTTTCTGGCATTTATTGTTTCTGGCATTTATTTGAACCAGAGACGACAAATTAACTGTTGGACCAAACGACGATCAGTTAATTGATAGTTTCTGATTTGGACTCACTGATGAAAGAAATTTCGTTTCCGAAATGTACATCTGAGTCAATAAAAATTCTCCTGTGGATTAGTGTTTTTAGTGTCCGTTCAATTTGTAGACATGTACATTACTTAAATAGCACCATACGGCTTCAGATACTAAATGCTTAGTATTATTAAGATACGGATCGTCCAAAAGAGCTCAGCACCTTCCAACGTGGAACCATCATGGGGTGCCACTTGGCAAACAAGTCAGTACGTGATATTTCCACCATTCTATAAATATCCCACACCAGTATAGACAATGTTTTTGCGAAGTGGAAGACCCAGGGAGCCATAACAGTGCAACCACGAACTGGCACACCAAGAAGAGCAAATTAAACTCGTTATCGTTTTGTTTATTTTTGAAAGAAACTGAAATTCAACTTTTTATATCGGCGATATCTTTCTGAATTCTCACAATATTTGCTTCGGATTTTATAAGAGTAGCTCTATAAGAGTATTTTTATACTTAGTGACAGTCAAGCGGCCCTTAAGGCTATCAAGTCCTACAGGTTTAATTCCAAACTTATATTGGAATGTCGACAGCTCCTACAGGACCTTTCTTCACACAACAGTGTTACCTTGAGATGGGTTCCTGGACACAAAGGTGTTGTTGGTAATGAAGTGGCTGATACCTTAGCCAAACAGGGTGCCAAGTTTACTTTTACTGGCCCTGAACCCTTCTGCGGTATTTCCAAACAAACTGCAGCTAGAGAGATAAATATCATCTCTCATCAAGAAATGATGGATAGGTGGGATCACACCACTGATCAAACACATGCCAGACTCATGATTAAGAGATCCTCTCTTAGTCTAACATCAGGCATTCTACAACTCAAAAGAAACAAAATACGGATTATCATTGGCTTTCTTACAGGTCATGATCTACTCCGTAAACATCTACATAGAATAGGAATCCTTCGGGAAGAACCACTATGTTCGAAATGCGGTTTGGCAGATGAAACAGCCTACCACATTCTATTTGATTGTGTCGCTCTGACACATCTTCGTCACTTCACGGTTGGTTTAACCCTTCTTGAAGATATCCACTTGGACCCCGTGGGTAGCTTGACTCGCTTTTTAAGTCTGTCCGGCTACCTTTAGGTGATCTTAGTTCTACTTTGGGTTTGGCGCAATATTCCTTAGAGGAATAAGTGCCTTTGCGGTCAACTGCCTTTTGGCTGTTGACTGACAGCCCACTTATAAGATAAGATAAGATAAGCTCTATACATTTCGCTAATAAATTATGCAAATAAACATTTTTGTAACGCTTGCGCATGTGCAGTTAAACATTATTTAGTAAAAATGCTCATTTTCATAAATGCTTAATATTTTTATATTCTGATTGCAGGATGTTATTACTACTGTGGCTTGTAAAGTTTTCTGAAAATGGCATTGCATTGAGCTGAAAACCCTGCTTGTTATAAACAAAAAACTTAATAAAATTCCGACTTTTATAAAGAAACCTTTATACCTCCATGAATATATGTGCAATTCTCATACTAATGAACACAGATAAGTAAAAGAAACCTCATATTCATTTGATACAGCTACAACGTATTTCACGCATTTTTTTGTACAAGGTGATCCTAAGCATTATTTTTTTTCATTCAAATTGTTGCTTGTTCCCTACTTTGCCTTCGGGACAAAAACTTTCGCTGAAAAATATGTGGTGTAACATACTCTTTACATTCCTGAAGTTTCAGGATAATTCGTCAAAAATCAAAGGTGTTCATATTATTTTGTCCAACCCCTGTGTTCTCTGTATTGGCTTTACATGGATAATCGTGACTAGCGGCATACTTTTGCTTCACCATATAATACTTTTATTTCTATATCTAATTAATATTTTTCAAAATACAGGATTTCATAAATGAGTCATTATTTTTTTTTTCCCTACAGAATGAACTCTTCCATTTTACAGAAGATATTTCTTATAAATTGCCTTCTGATGGCATTCCATAGCATGTCACAGGCCTCATCAATGGGAAATCTGATTACAGACGAAAATACTCATAGTCAAACGAAGAGAGAACATAACTTTTTTTTCCGTAACTGCCCTCCTGGATTTTCATATGACTTTATTTTACGTCGATGTCGTTTGCTTGTTGTGGACGATAGTTATGAGTATGACTATTAGGACTTCATATCTTAGTAAATATAGCCAGATAAGTAAGAGTATGTTCATTTAGTGTAAAACCTTTGAAACTCACAAATGTATAAAATAACCTCGTTATATACAAAATAGTAAATAAAATACAGATTTTAATTACTGAAAAATGAGTCTCAGTTCCTTTAGACACAAACGGTGATAATTATTGAATTTGGATTATTGTTACTACTATATGAATTTTTTTATTTAAAAAGAACCATAACAAGAATTACTATTTTTAACCAAATAAACTTTGAACTCCATCAATTGTTAGATATTTTTAATGAATATAGAAGCCAATAATTCAATCTATTTTTATTTGTTTATTATTTTTAATGTTACTTTGAGTTAATTATTTTGATTGTTAAATTATATTTGTTTTATTTGTTTTTAATTTACTTTTTATTTAATTCATTTTATTTATGTACTAGCAATTTTACTCGGCGTTACTTGGGCTCTTTTTTGATGAAATGTTGAAAATTATGTGCGAATATTTAGGAAAAAAAGAACACATGAATAAAAACGGGTATGTGCTTAAGAACGCACGGCCGAAATGAAACTTCTATGGCGATTGTAATCGATTCTAACTAAATAAAACAGGGTTACTAAGAAATAAGTATCCAGATTCAGAGGGCTGTAGAATCGTTCTATTGGCCCAAATGCTAAAAAATTTTAACTACGGATAATTTAAATGATGTGCTTGACATTTATTACATAAAAATTTTTAGTACAAATATTCACCAATAGATAGCGCTCTAACACAAATAGTATTTCTTTGCATATATGGAGAATGTGAAACATCATGTGCGTTACAGCGCATGCTCTATTAGCATTATTCTTTGGATAAATACTGATTACGGATAAAATTCTTAATTACTCGTCACATTCATGCATGACACATCGTTACAATTTGTTTGATATATTACATGCCATGTATTTGCATTGAAGTTTCCAGTGGTATATGGTATCAAACTCAGAGTAGGGACGATAAGTCAGGCTAGAGCGCTCATGGTCACAGGAAAACGCCACTTATTGAGCAGAAACAGGAAGTTACTGAGCAGCCATCTTGCCACAGGAAAAAAAAAGAAGCATTGAACTCATTGGAGCCACATAAGAGCGAGCAGAAATGTGGAAGAATTTGTAAAATTATCGGAATAAACGACTAAAATGGGTTAACTGGACCTAAAATAAGGAATAAATTGACTAAAGCAATTTTGTTCCAGCATCAATGAGATTTTTTATTTGTGTCCCTTTTTTCAGGTTTGGAATCATGTAAGGTTGTAAATATTGTATTACTTTCATATTGTGTATATAATGTACATATTGTAGATGTGTTATACATTTACATGCATCATAACAAATGTAATACTTTGTATAATGTTATTCATCTTTGCATTTTTTATTACTGCTAACTGCAATAAACTAATCAATTATGTAAAGAACTTCAGTGGAAAATTCTAATACTTAAAATCGTACTTTATATCAGCTTATATACTGCTAGAATTGGTTAGCTGATCAATCCAATTGTTACACATAACTTTCAGTTGATAGGTTTTTATTTTGAAGGATAATTATTTAAAAAAGAGTAACGGTAGTCAGACCAATAAATGCCACAGTAGTTAATATGATATACATATCTAAATTTAGTACAATTTCTCCAGATGAATAAATAACCATGAAGTAGCTTGATGCTTAAAAAACTCAATACAGGTAATGCAGCCTTACTAAGCTTTTGCCAGTGGCAAGATGGGGGAACGGTGGCGCGATCCTTAAATAGGTCATGAGCACCCTGTGGGTATCAAAGAACACATGTTACTAAACCAATATCAAGTTTTATTAATAACATGTTATATTCATGCAAGACACGTCGTTATTAGTTGTTTGATATATTACATGCCATGTCTTTGCATTGAAAGTTTACAATGGTACCATATAGTACTGTAGAACACGTGTACTAATCTAATATCTAGTATCATTAATTACTCGTTATATTCATGCAAGACGCATCGTTGCGAATTGTTTGATATATTACATACCATATGTTAACAATGAATATTTTAAGGGGGTATAATAATGGTACCCTTAGTGCACATGATATTGTTCCTATTCGGAATATCTCACCTTAGAAGTTTGCTCAAATTAGAAGAAATTTTGATTCATCTGAATGTGAATGCATAGCCAAAATCAATGAAAAAAGTTTAGAATTAATATAGTAAACATTCTAAAACACTATTTTAAAATGATCCCAATAGATGGCGACACAAAATTGAAGCTAAAACCATGCACGAAAAAATGTTTTAAAATGCTACCAAAGGATGGTGCTGCCCTCTGAATATCGATTACCGAATTTCGAAGAAATATCAGGTAGACAGTGCTCTTCCTTTTGCTTTGAAGGTCAAGTGTGCATAATATCATCAAGATCGGAATAACATTGTAGATTTGTATAAGAGACAAACAAACAAACATATATACATACTGTAACGTTTGTTAACAGCCAGGTGGATTAGAGAACTAAGCACCCTTTTATAAAAACGGTTCTATTCTTATTAATTGCGAACAGGTAATATGAATAATCTTATTTTGAAAGGAAAACGCAGAGCCAAAAGTCGGATAAGATTGGACTATTTATTATTCTCTCGTTAATATATTTTTAATTACAATTGGGTTATGATTTCTTCTTAACGGTAAACTTCTGATTAAGATTCAGTCTCTTTACATCTTTTCATATTTTCTTGATTACTCTTTAAACCATTCACCGGGACGAGGCTTATCAAAATTAATAGCTTACTCTTAAGAAAACTTGAGAGAAATTAAGATAATTTTCGTCGCATACTCTCCGAAAATAAATAAAAAGATAAAAATAGTTTTAGTAATGGTTTTTTTTTTTAAACAATAGGAAAATCCGATTTTTCTGGCCAATATCGATTCAGATAATCAACCCTTCTTTCCCACTCACATCTAATTAGAATTCTTCTTTTCTTTCATTACCTTATCATATGTTTTGGTCAACTCTCAATTATTATTGTTAAACCCAAATTAGCGTTAAGCTTAAGTGCGAATAAAGCTAAAGCCTGATTTCCCACTCCGCGAGAGTTAATTCTGGTTGGTAAAAGACAGCGTCTCTTCACTTCTCCGTGATTCCCGTCGACGTCTATAGGTAGGAAACGCTAGAAGTCTTCGGCGGGTAGAAGTTGGACGACGGGGGGAGGAAGGTAAGTAAAAAAGGGGGGTGGAACGGTTTTTTTTCTCTATGGGGAAAGGTTAGTATTATTATAAGGACCCGTCGCTAACCACGTCGAAAAATACCTTCTTCGCACATATTTTTTACGGATAAACATCATACTGCATAATTAGGGATTCAATTTTCGCACCGGAATTGTACCGAGTAGTGGATCCAAAGATCTGTTAGCAGAAAAGAAAAAAAGGGAAAGCCAAGACAGAAAAAACATTTAAAACTTCATAACATGCGGTTTCCGGCTTCGAATGTGCGGTCGCCATTTTCTTCTCAAAGATAATTTTCCATCATTCTCACGAAACTATTTTTCAATAAATCGTACCAAAGACGAACTTCCCGTGTTAGTCTTTCAATCTTCTCCCCACTGTGGATCGCCTCCCTCTCTCTTTGGGTCTGGATCCCAGCATCTTCAGGAGAAACCAAAATCTGCGACTAACACTATCAAATTCGCTTTGTCTTCTCCCTGATTCCTTCCACTCGCGCTCCCAACAAAGCCTTTTTCCAAAAACGACGTAACAGAAGATCATTAGTGTCTTTCCTTGGTTGACGTAATTTTAAACAGTAACAATGACAATATACCATAAATCGTAGTAAAACTTAATCAATGGGGAAACATTTATTTTCCTATCTTTTAGCATGTTACAATACATACATATGTACATACATTTATAAATATATATAGATTCTATTAACTTAATTTATTTTATCTGTTTATACAGGGTTATTCATAATTCCCTAGTGGAAAAACTATGTACAAAACTATGTGCAAAAACAGATACAGTGAAAACACTCATATCAACAGATACACAATCTCTCCAAGTTTATATCTACAACAAGTCCAATGGCGTGTCTGTAGAATTTCTCCTGCAGGATCATCAGCTCAGGAGGACGTGCCTGTTGTACGTTAATCTGACATAACCCCTTGCAATTTTTTCGTCCGAGGCTGTATCAAAACTATGGTGTACGTGCCCCCATGCCACGTTAGCAGTATTGTGAGACAGAATCATGCAAGCATTCGCTGGTATTGACGGTGACATGTTCGGAGGTGTATAGCAGGAACTGGAATACCGGATTTGCACTTGCCGTGCGCGTATCGAGCATCCGTAGGGTCCATCACAAACCTAAAGAATTTTGCATATGTTTTGCTGTATCTGTCACAGTTCTTGCACAACCCAATAAAAAAAACCCGGAGGGATTTATGAATAACTCTGTATATTTTATTTATGTTTTTACATTTGATCGTTTTTATATTAAACTTTATATTAAACTTTTAATATTAATAATTGTAACAGCAGTAAACCAAACAGAACCACAATAAACACAACATTTATAACGAACATAGGATATAAGAAAGTAAAATCTATAGCCCGTTCAACTTCGTTGTAACGGGATTTTACTGTATGCTAACGAGATTTTAATGAACTCTGGATGGTTGCACCCCAAACAGGAGATAGTCCAAATAAGAGATGGTAAAAAAAAACCATCAAACTGATTATAATATATTATTTTTAATTATAAGCTATAACATAATTTCTATTTTATTTTATACTAATATTTAGGTTATGCTTGCCGTGCGTTTGTCTTATTTAATAAAATCAAAAGAAGATTAAAAAATCAATTTATTTTAAAAAACATACTTATTACAAAAAAAGCACGATTCACATTTTTGGTAAAAGTGCTATCGCTATTTTCGATCAATTTCTCTTGTTCTTGTGGTATTTCATGGATACAAATTTTTATATTGCCTTTAAATTTTTAACGTGATAAAGCGACATAAAGTTGAACATGAGAAACCACTGGTTCAGTTAAAATTAAACCTACATGAGGAAATGATTGTCCTTGACTCTTATTTATAGTCATAAGAAAAGAAGGAATTATTGGAAATTGACATGACGTGACTGAATAATTGGGTATTTCTTTTCTATTTGCCTCATTTACAATTTTTGCTTGAATTAAATATCTATGACATGATGTGACTATTAAGCGAGTTCCATTGCATAACCCTTTTTTGGATTCAAATTTCTTATCAGCATAGAGTCATTGAATTCAGCATTTCTATCATCACTTGATTAGATATTTCATCATTTGGACCTGCTACCACTGAGTCATTACTTTCGAATGTAAATTTTCCTCTTTTCCATTCGATCTATCATTTCATTGTTCAACGTGAGAGCATCAATATTGTTGAGCATAATATAACCTGATTTAATAAATCATCAGATAAGAGTGATTGTACACTCTAGTGCAAAAAGTTTTAGACTTAAGTCCTAGTTGAGCACGTGAATAGTACATCCCAAGCGTATACCTACTACCCTATTTTCAAGTAGAAGGGACAGTTCTAGTCTAATCTGCCTTGACTCTCAGTAAAACTACCTGATTTTACAACCGATCAATATCTGGTAAGCTCGGTTCCTACGGAGCAGGTAAAAACCTTTTTGCACTCGACTGTACATCACCTCCAAAAATTGTAGAAATTATATCAGTTTCAGGTGAG
Source organism: Rhysida immarginata (assembly GCA_023313115.1). Classification (NCBI taxonomy): domain Eukaryota; kingdom Metazoa; phylum Arthropoda; class Chilopoda; order Scolopendromorpha; family Scolopendridae; genus Rhysida; species Rhysida immarginata. The sequence goes on from JAHWFO010099257.1 coordinate 16,953, forward strand.
GCAATAATTTCATTTGGTATTTCAATTAAATCACGATCAAAGTTTTTAATTCTTGAAAGATTTCTAGAACCAATTTTGAGAAGCCACTAATTGAAATCGTCTTGATCTACACTTCTCATGTTAGATATCAACGAAAGTTTTGTAAAATGTTGCCATAAATTTGATGATTTGATGCATTCTTCGATAACTTCTGTTGCTATTCATTTTGGTACAACCGGTAAGCATTATCGAAACTCTCCTCCAATGACTATCACTTTATTTCCAAATGGCTTGTCTCGTTTAGTCGGATCGTTTTGAACTCCATATCGAAGCATCTCAGTTCATGTTTTGTTAGCATTGTTACTTTATCGATGGTTATAACTTTTGCTTCTAAAACATCTTTACCTTGAAGAGACGATAGCTGAAGTTTCGATGTTGAGTTTTCAAACAATGGAACTGGCAAATTGAAACCGCTATGAACTGTTCTATCTCCTTTCATGAGTGTTGAAGCAATTCCAGTTGTAGCACATGGGAAGACTTTTTCTCCATTTCCTCGGATGAAGTTCATTAAAACTCTATAAAGCTAGGTTTTTCCAGACCCACCAAGTCCACCTAGATAGAATAATCGAGTTGTGGCATTTTCATCGCAGACCGATTGAGTGTTCCTTTCGAAAGCTCTATAAAGCTCTTGGTTGAGTATTTAAAGTTGGAATGATCCTGCTGCTTCTCTTCTCTTTTTAGTTGGATTAAAAATTACTAATGCAATTGGTTGCCCAGTTGCAACACTTCCTAAAAAGAAAGCCTATGCACTGAAAATTCATACATTGTTACATCATCGTAAAAAGGCATTGTTAATCGTATTTCTACCAATAATAAGCCTTAAATTATGACCTCTTATGATCATTTAACAATGTATGAATTTTCAGTGCACAGGCTTGCTTTCTAGGAGGTGTTACCAGTTGGCTCTGGCAGATTGAAAGAAATACATTTAAGACTATGTTGCTTGAGAACTGAAGAAAAGCCGTGAAGAGAATAATGGAATGCAATATCTTCATCATGATTTGTCAAATAATCGATTGACATTGGTTGTTTGTATTTGCCCAATACATCTTTTGCATTTGGCGGTGAATAAAATACGTAGATACAAAAAAAGAACTGTCTAAGTTGAAATGGTGTGTTGAAAACAATAGCTTCTCATATACATTTTTCCCATTCTTCGTCTTCTTCAAAAATGCCTTTTTGTCTTGGTGCTTCGACAAAAGTTGAATACAATAATCCATCGACAGTTCTTAAATCCTCAAATGATTTTGCTCCAGGAACATGATGCAGAACACAGAATAATTCTTAATGAGCTGGATTAACAATGTTCATTCATACCATTGTATTTAACCACCTCATGTCTTCGAGTTTGGCATTTGCTTTCTTTATAAATAAAGTGCTCAGGGATTTCTTGAGAAAAAAATCGATTTGCATTTTGATTCTCATTATTCAAAGTAAACCAAGCTGTCAATTTTAAAATATGATTTCTTGTATCATTCAATGTTTCCTCTTCATTTCCTATTTCGAAACGCACTTGCTGTTTATTTTCAAGATGAACGGGAAGTCTGACTATATTGTGTGATCTATCATTCATCTCATATTCCAACACACGCCATAGAGCTTCGCTTGCACTAACATAACTTGATTCTATGAAAGATTTCATTTCATTGTATAACAATTGTCTTTCTCCTGCCATTAGACCAATCTTTGCACAATCATATCCTTTCCAAAAATACTTATAGATGTAAATAATTGCCTGTAGAGATGTGCAAACTTCAACATTGATATAACAATTGTATCGTAAAAGCAAAATTCTGTTGTATGGAACGACAAATCTCTTATCAACTTCAGCACTTCTCACCATGGCAGTTCTTTCTGGCCTTCAACCTGATGAGTTGCCTACTGTTGTCATCGCAAAATCTTTTGGAAATTTTTCTTACACTTCCTATTTTCCATAATGGAGAATTTGGATAAATTTGACCGCAAGGTCCATGAATCATACACCTTGTAACAATCTCAGACAATCTTGAATCACTTTCTAGATCTGGAATTTTAGCACACACTACTCGATCGATATATGTTGCAGTTTTGAATTTATCAGCCTCATCTACTGTGATAAAAATGTGTGAATGAGGCCATCTTCTTTTTTGAAACAACTCAATTGTATAAACATAACCAACACATTTTCCCAAGATATTTTATTTTAAGTTAAATCATCTATCAAAGATTTCATCTTTAATTTTCAAATAAATTATAATTATTACCTTGTATAAATTCACCGATAAAAATAAAATTTGACCGATAAATTTTTCCTTTCACTTGATTGTTTATCAACAAAACACAGCACAATAAATATTTATACGAAATTCAAATTCTTATGATCAAATGGAAGTTAAAAATATTCTTATGATACAAAATATGGTACTCTTGAAATTTTCAAAAAAAAAGGCTATAATTTCGCAATGAAAAATCTGATTGATACCTCGATGAATAGAGCTAATTAGATGCTACATTTCGCTCTTTGTCTTAAAAACCTCCTTTTTAATTGAAAAAATGTGAAGAATTTCACAAAAAAACAATTATCTTGACTAAACCTAAAGTCAATTATCCTGAACTTAAATGCATTTTAATAGCCTGTTCTCGTCCTGTAGAGCATTTTATGGTTTGGTCAGAAGTGAGGGAAAGTCAATGATGACGGACAGAATAACGTTTTTATTAGGTAAGATTGAAATGAAATTGAAATTAGAATTAAATTCAAATGGAAATTTTAAAAAAGGCTATAATTTTGCAGTGAAAAATCTGATTGCTACCATTTATACCTCGATGAATAGAGCTAATTAGAAGCTACCTTTCACTTTTTATTTTGTCGAGATATCTTAAAAAACCTCCTTCTAAACTGAAAAACTGTGAAGAATTTGGCATAAAATTGATTATCTTAACCAAACCTGAAGACAATTTTCTTGAACTTAAATGGATTTTATTTGTCTATTATCGACCTATGGAGCATTTTTGTTTCATCAAGAAGTGAGGGAAACGCAATGATGACGGACAGAATAACGTTTTTATTATATTTGATTTTTATATTTGGATTTATTCTATTCATTATTATAAAGTTACATTCAGCTTATTAATTTTATATTTCTTATTGAATTTACTATATACAATTTTTTTATCTGTTATTTTATTCACTGAAAATATTTTCTGCATTTCACCCCCCAGTTTTGTGGACTTTTCTGCAACCTCTAGTAAACCTATGCTTTGCTGTGTGCTTTTCCATCCGTCTACACAAAGCGGTTTTTGTGTTTTCTAATAATTGTTTACAAATTAACACAATCTTTAATTTTTCCTTTTTGTTTATTATTTCATTATGACTGATTATTTTTTTTTTGTTTATGACATTATATGACAATAATTTTTAACGATTTATTTATAACATTATAACATTTATGTTTCTTTTTTTAAAATACAACGTAGTTATTTAAAAAAAATTATATTTAAAATTAAACATTAGACACCGTTACTTAAATAGTTACTTTAACAGATTATTTATTAGCTTTATTTATTTTATTTTTTTAATTTTATATATTGCATTTGTGCATCATTTAATTAATGTATTTTTATTTGTTTATTTGGAACGTTCAAAAATGATTAGCACTACAATGGTTTTTGTGTTCAAAGGAACCATTTACTGAACAAAAGAATACAGATTATATTAGAGGTATTCCCCGCCAATGTCTATGCACTTCTGCCATCATTCTATTTGCGTAACAAACCATTCTTTGGTGGCATCCCGGCGCTACTGGTGGGCAAATGCATGAAGTTCGTCATTGGTGGTGAACTTCTTACCCCGCATGACCTCTTTCATTACGTCCAATAGATCATAGTCGCTAGGAGCGTGGTGACAATGGTCTGGCGATTGGCGTGTGGCCGCCCAATATCGTGATGGAGAAGAACGCCAAAGCCTCATTTTCCGTGGCGTCATTGTTGAATGCGTCGGCGGAGTTCGTGCAGTAAACTGCAGTACCAATTACTTTTGATGGTCGTTTTGGGAGGGAACCAATCCACTAGAATTATCCATTCCTGATCCCAGAACACAGTCGCCATTTGTTTCTGCACGAACAGTCCCGGCTGTACCTTCTTGGGAGGAGGGCTTCCACTCCATAAATTAACGTATCTTTTCTGGAGTCTCATGGAAGAACCATGACTCGTCGACGGTGACCAGACGCTCAAAGAACTCCGCTGGATCTGCATTGTATTGTTGCAACAACTGTTGGCATATCTCCACCCGCTTCTGTTTCTGCGCATTGGTGAGGAAATGGGGCACCCATTGTGCACACACCTTCATCTTCAAATCCTCATGGATGATGGTTTGAAGGTTTCCCGTGATAGACCTGTTGCCCTCTCCAGTTCATCACACGTTATTCGCCTCTTGTTCATTACCAAGTCATTGACACGCTGGGTACTGTTTGGTTTGCGTGCAGTTGCTGGACGCCCAGTGCTTTTGCGTTTTTCAGCACAATCCCTGCCGTCTTTGAACTCTGATACCCAACGAAACACCTATCTGCAACTTGGTGCTTATTCCCCACAAATGGCTCCTAGTGGATGTCTGAAACAGTCACTAAACTGTCCACCGTTTGCCAGTGCTTGTCTACTTCAATGTTGTCTTTATCGATGTCCACACGTGAGCAATGGCTGCTGCTATTCTCTACCGATGGGAAGCAGCAACACCATCTGATGGCAGTAAACAATACTATAGTCTATCTTCATGCATACATCGACACACATTTGAAACTGCTACTTTGCAGGAGTTATAGGGGGAGTGCCAATCAATACTGAACGAACTAAATATTTATTTATTTACTATATTAATTTTATTTACTTAATTAATCAATAACTTGTATTTATTTATTATTTAATTTTATTTGATTTTATTTATTTTGAATTATTATATTATATTTTAAATTTGATTTATTTTCATTTTTTTCTTATTTTATTTATTTTAATTTACTTTATTTTATTTTTTATTTTTATTCTACATTAAATTAAATTTAGCTATATTATTTTTTTATTTTATTTTTATCCATTTCCATCTTAAATAGTTTATTTTATTTCCTCGTTAATATTTATAGACTCTTAACCAATCAAAATTCTTCAAATTTAAAATTGCCTTCCAATCTGATTGGTTTTAATTATTTTTATAATTTGAACCCGATGGTCTGTCCGAACTATTATTATCAATTTATGCTCTACAGATGCACAGTAGTTAAGATCTCTCCCAAAAAACATAGAGACAACAATCTTATTTGAAAAAAGGTATCATGCGAAAGGCGATCACAAAGTCACTGCAATCAACATAAAATAACGATCACTTTTGAAAATGTTTGGTACCACTGGGAAGCGACATCCCTCCAATACTGGAGGATATAAAGCGGCGTTTGGTACAGTACCGCTAAACGCTGCCAGAGCGTCAAAAGCAACATGGCTTTGCCCGTCAGAAAATTGGAGGTGCGAGCCGTGACTGGGCGATTTTTTCGAGCGGCTTTTCAGTATGGAGGAATGCGCTGTTCCCCTCAAATACACGAACCTTATCACGGCTCGCACCTCCAATTATCCGACGGGCTGCGCCATGTTCCTTTCGACGCTCTGGCGGTGGTACTACACCAAACATCGCTTTTTATCCTCCAGCACTCGAGGGATGTCGCTTCCCAGCGGAACCACACATTTTCAAAAGTGATCGCTCTTTCATGTTGATTGTAATGACTTTATGACTGCCCATCGTAGAATAGTCACTGCAATCTATTGTCAATATACAATATATTGTAGTGCAATGAGACGATCCCTATAATTATAAGCATGCTGGTCAAACACATAACTAATAAATAATTAACTAATAATAAATGGTCAGTTCCATTAACCCACAAGTACGAAGACTTTACAAACAAAAAAGCAGAATATTTAAATAAAACGACCATTGTTTCTGATCAGTATCAACAGATTTAATCAAGTTTTGCAAAAATGTTGGGCCAAGCTGTTACCAGCACTTTGCTCTTGCAACCTGTAGTTCTCTGACAGAGGAATATTGCCGATCATCTCGGTACACCTCACGAGCCATGATACTGTGACGTTCCGGTTAAATAAAAGTCACGTATGTCCGATGAAGGGGTGGAGGAAGTAGTTCTGTTAGCAATTGTAGAGAGAACTTCGTTAGTGTTCTGAATTATTCGTTTTTTTTGTTTATTTGTATGCGTGTTTTGAGCTAGTTTATCGGTGTTTGTCATGTATTATATGGTTGTGACGTAAATGCGTATAAAACAGTGTTGTGAATCTTAATTGTTTTGTGTTCTTTGTTGGCGATCGTAATCAATGCTCTGTTGGAGGGACAATTGTTAGCTGCGTTTCTGAGATGATCTCTCAGCCTCCGGCAGAGTATTGTTGCGGTCGCTTTCTAGAAAATTGTAATACGTCACTGTCTTGTTTTTTTGTTTGTTAAAGAGATTCATTCGTTTTTTGTTTTTTTTTTAAATTCCTCGAAGGGTAGAGATGTATTTCGTATGCGGCCCGTGTTTTACAGTCGAAATGGTTAAAAATGAGATGCAGGACACGAACTATATGTAAGATGTGTTGATTTATAAATTGTTTGTAATAATTGTTTTTTTATAAACGTTGTCGTCATTTATTTATGATGTTTTTGAGCGATTCGAACAAGACTACCGGGGCCACTTATCTCCAGTAATAAGAAGTTTCAAATGGAACTAGTGATGCGGAAGCCTTTCTCATTTTGGAACCCAGAATTTTAAAAGCTGAAACGGGGTGATATGCAACAATTCAAGTAATCATGTTCGTTACAGCGATGGAGTTGGTGAGTTGACTTTGCTTTACTTTCATATACGATGGCGGTCGATTCGAACTAATTTGAAGTTAAAAAGAAATAAACAGCGGTGGCATTGGTCCTCCCGCCTATGGCATTGACTGAAGTTTTAACTAGCGTCGACGTCGCGATCTAATGCGTGGGAAGCGAACGCCACTCCGCCGAACTGATTGTTTGCCAAGACTCACTGTAAAAGGGAATGAAACACCGTTCGCGGTCAACTATAATTTTATGTAATGTAGTCTGTAGTAGACCAGTTAAGCACCTTACCTGTATTAATAGAAGCCTAGCATTTGTCTGGGAATCTGGTCTACAGTGGAGCCAAAAATACTGAGTGCTTCTTTAAGTACATTCTCACAGTCGTGCTTAAGACACGTATGAGTATTGTAGAGCCTCAATGCCCAGTTTGTCGACGTATCAGTATTCACACTTACCCACCAAGAGGGGTTACAGTTCCTCCCCCCCTTAGTTCTGTTATTTAAAGGAGGCAACCAGCGCGTGTTGGCGTTAATGTCTTGTTAGGAATACTTGATACGGGGGTATAGGGTGAATGCATATGTTATCTCAGCTGAGCCAATATTTTAATGCTCACTGTCGAGACACCAGAGGGCACTAATCCCTTCATGCAGGCTCTACCAATAATAGAGGGTAGGTGTGCCGGTCTTTTTAACTCCCCGTGCAAGCGGCACACAGTAGAACTGTAATGAATATTTATATTGGGTATGAATGAAATGTATTTAGTCAGTAGATAAGAATGACAATTCTTAAGGTCAATTCCGTAGTTAAAGAAATAAGAATCTTATGTAAATGAGATACTGTACTGAAAGTAATGACAAATAAATGTACTTTAACCGTATATCACAGTGTCAGGCTGTACCTCATTTCAATTTTCGGTCTCGAACCTTAGCGTCCTTTCACCTCAGAACCTATCGCTAGACGCGGGGTGATTTGAGCATTTATTGCGGAGGTGGGGGGCACGCTTCAATACCCAAAGTTAACAGGAAGGAAGAAAAGAAGCCACTATTCGACATAAATCAATTTTATAAAATAAAATCTCCTATGTACAGTGAGAATCCACAAGAATGAAGGAGACAGAGCTCGGAAATGTAGAAGTAACCTGTGTATAATGTGCATCTAATTTTTTTTGTGAGTTTTGGAAAACTATCCCGTGTACAATGCGCACCGTATATTAAGCGCACCCAGGTTATTGAAAAAAGAAAAAATGAACATCATATTACAAAATAACAATTTATTATTCAAATCCTTCATAATCAAAATGGTCACTTTCAGAACAGAGGAGTTCCAAAATTTCAGCAGGCAGTTTATTACTAAGTCTCATTAACCTTCTCTTTTTTATAGAATAAAGAAATTTTCACCTAGAGTTTGGAATTTTCACATCGAAATCAGAATATTATGGGCACTTTTGAATAATACGCAGTGAGAAATGTTTAGCTTTTTTATTGCATAATGCGCGCATTATAATCCAAATTATGGTACATATGAGTTTTTATTATATAAAATTTATTTATGTGGAATAGTCTTTTTTTCTTCCTTTTGTTAACCTAGTGGCCACAGTTTTGGCAGTTGATATATTTTAACACCCCAAAAGTTTTCTATATGGTTCAGAACCAAGCTACTTGCTGCCCATTACAGCGGACTTTCTTCTTGTATAAGTTCTTGCGAGTCAAAGTGGGTATTGTAGGCACAGAGAGGATGAGGAAAGGATAAAACTACAAAAGATGAATGAAAGATAAAGCAAGGTAGATATGCTTCTCTGGATGTGATGGTCATCTAGCCATTTTTTCTTGTCGATCTGGATGTGTAAATAGGCGCATGTTGAAACAAGACATTTCCTCCAGTAAAGTCCAAAAATGGTAAACGTCCTCTAGCGTGCTTTGGTTTTCTTTGAAAATGGCTATGCATGCAGTGCCATTAAACGCATAGCCTTCCCAACCATCACCGAATCGCTATAAGACTATCTGTTGAAGGAAAGAATGAATCCATATCAAAGATATGCCTGTACTGGCGATTCCCATCTGGACTATCTAGATTCCATTTATTTCTTCGCGGAAGATATTGGACATCCAACCATCGTCGTGTTTTCTAGCCAAATTCCAATCTTGCAGTGAAATGTAAGGTCTCAGGTGGGCTTCTTAACAATTTTCCATAAAAAGCATTAGAATTATTTTGTAGGCGACGACGAATAGTTTTGATTTTGAAAGAGCATTTCCCATTCCAGAGGATATTTGTCGGAGACTTCGATGGTTCTTCGTTGTAAATAGCAGAATTCTCTGATCATCCCGATCAGGGGTATGTCTTCCAAATTCCCGTTTCCTTGTGTTATTTCTTCATCCTTTGGAAATTATTCTATACATGATTTCTTTTTAATGCTGATTCAACTAAATGTTGCTAGGTGGCGTTGGGCCTATACTTCCGTTATGAAATTAATAATAACTATAATCCCAAACAATGTGCAAATAAACGATAGCGAAAACTCACCTAAAACAAGGTTTGCCATGTTATGAAAAAATTACATTAAAGCAGTCCAACGCCACTGAGAATATCATACTTTCGAGCCGTTTCTGGAGTTGGTAATGGCGTTGCTGAACCGAAAACGGCATAATCACGTGGAGAGCATTTTTCATCCATACTTTTCATTCCTCTAGAAATCGTCTATAGACAGATGGTTTTGATCCGTCCTGCTGCAATGCAATTGTCTTTTATATGTTTTAAATCTTTTATTAACCTAACCTAACCTAAACTTTAGGTTATTTCCTAATTATACAATCCTGAACTCATTAAAAAATTGACCGCTAGATTGCAGTGGCTCGATGCTATGTTTTTTTTTTTCAAATAACCGTGCTGTTTCTTTACTTTGGGAATGCTTTATTTCGAAAGGTACCAGCAATAATAAATATAGATTATTGCAAAAATGGAAATACCCTATCCCTTATGAAAATATTTTACAGCAACAGTAAACCCACAATATGGATTAACTATGCAAGTGTTATACGAGGGAAATGAAAGTTACAAATGGACATAGAAATGACGCAAATAAGAGTACTGACTTGAAGACTACTTTTATTTCTCCACATTAACTCCTTGTTCAATGAGGCACTTTTTCCACCGTTTCACAAGCCCCTCAATAAAATTCTTTGGGAAGCAGGTAGTGAATTTCTTTCGTACAGCTTCATCGCCGAGAAAGTGCTGCTCACAATCTTCTGAGATCACTAGGGAATATTTCTTACCACATGCAGGCAACGAGAGTAAACTGTAAATTTAGACTCCACAGTAACATCCTCATAAAACCTCGTAATATCATTCGACGGAAGCGACCAATACTGCTCCTCAAAGACGTGTTGTCATGCAAGATAACCGCGCCCTCATATTGCCATCAAGGCAACTGAGATGCTGCGAAAGTTCAACGGGGAGTTTTTCGACCACCCT
>JAHWFO010099258.1:0-38333 GCA_023313115.1 Rhysida immarginata
TTTGTGTTTTTTTCTCATGCTTATAGTGAAAGCGCAAATTTGATTAGAAGGAAAAACTTTTTAAACTTATATGCTCCAGCAATACGAAACTAGATGTAGAGAGGGTTTAGAGAAAAGGAAAAACCTATCTTTTGTCGAGCACGAAAAGGGGATATACGCTTATTACTTGACAGAATATACTGTGTCGAGTTTTTTCAGTGTCGCAATGCGCTAGCTTGCACATAAGTCTCAGACAACATTTTTCTCTTCTTCTATAAATTTTCTTTGCCACCAAGTAATTATAAATGCAGAGCTGTGCTGAACTTTACTTATCCTTGCGAAAATGCGCCTCGTTTAAAAACTTCTTTCCTGGGGTCATGGACACCTTTCTCAGGCATACTTTAGAAAAGAAAGGGATTTTTTTTTGTTGAAGTGCATCATTTCTTGGGAATTTCATTGAGTATGTTGAATTTGAAAATTAAAACGCTTGGCCAAAAAAGGGACAGAAAATTTTTCAGACTCTTTTCATTTGACCGAGGGATCCGCCACGACCAGGCCTCCGCCACTGAGGAGAGCCACACGTCACCTGTTGAACAAGACCGACACACGCTTTTGATCATCGGATCATCGAAGAACCGCTGCGAGCGTCAGCGCACACCACGCATCCGCGTTAGGTGTTCCCCTTGCGAGAGCCACATGGAGTGCTAACGATACGACAGTTTGGAGAGTGTACCACCGGTACAACGAGAGGCAAACCTGTGAAAACCTGGGACACAAACGATAAAAGTGACATGGTGAAAGTAAACTGAAAAAGGTAGATTGAACTTTAAATAGTGAGCCATTGCTTCCAAAGTTTAACTGTTTGGTGTCTGACTATTTTGCAAAAGACTAAGTAAATTTTTGTGGAATGAGACTTTAAACAATTTATTTACGTAGTATATTTGGACACATACCCCTTTTTACGTTAAATTAAGTGCAATTTTCTTACTGACGACGGAAACTTTTTAACATGAATTACATTGATTTTTTTTACCTTTATTATGCGTGATTGCCATGTACGCGACAGGTAGGCGGACCCCAATAAAGTACACGTAAGTTGTCCAGCCGACCAATTGTGATATGCTCAATTGATTTGGAAGTTTATTTTTGAATTATTATTTTGTAGAAACGCAGTGAGTTAATTGAACATGACTACCAGAAGTGAAAAGCTATTTCTTTTTTTGATATATTGTTTTGAGAGAACTGCTTAAGTTGGCAGTTATTCATTTTTCTTACCACAAACATTGGTGTTGCCCTCAAAAATGAATATTTTGTACCATGGAGAACTCTTAGTGAACTTTTGTAAACCTTTCTTTGAGACAATTTACCTAGGTATTTAGACGGTTTGAAGTGCAACCAAAAAGGGACTGAACTTTTTCTGTTGTGCTGTGTGAACTTTTATGTTGCCTATGGGAACGACAATTTTCTAGTGAGCTCCTTTACCGAAACCCAAAAGGTCATAACGCAAGTTTATGTTAAGGATTTTATAGAATTTTAAGCAATTGTTTTACTTAACACTTTCATGACAGCGAAAACCGAAACCGAAGGCAACGAGACCCCACACGTGAGAAAATGGTTTCCTGCATAAACCATTTTGGGAAAAACGTCGGAGGTGTAAAGTCCAGACCTTACACGTTTATTAATTTTCCATTGGGCTTTATTTTATGCTTTAATTTATGCAATGTGCGAACAGAAAGTAATTTATAGTCCGTTTTTATTTAAATACAGCAGCTGGGGAGTGAAGCTTTTAATGTTTGTTCTCTTTTTTTAAAACGAGTTGCAATTTCTGAGTTATAAGAAAAGTTAGAATTTTAAAGGAAATCTTTTTGTGAATCTCTATGTTTGACTGCTGAGTTTATTTATTGCCTCGAGTGGAATCGTGACTAATGTTCGTTTCCTCTCTCTTAAGCCTTGTTCAGATGGCAGTGATTATCGCGTTCTCTAGCACGATGTGGGAGCATATCGGGATGAAATTTTTTACATGCGTTCACACACCATCGCAGTAGAATGAGGTCAACAACGCGATTGTCCTTTGCTGCCTAGTGGCAGGATAATGTATTACCCAGAGACTGTAGAGATTTCTACTACTGTCTGTGATAATACCCTTTGTTTACTTCTTTCATCGTATTCGTATATCCGTAATATTGCGTATTGATTTTGCATGTTATTAAGATTTGTATTTTACTGATAGAATACTGTAATTAATGCAAATTTTCGAGCAATAAAAAACATAGCCTATGTACTAATATTCTTGGGTCAAGTATTTTATTTTGTTTTTGACTTCCTCCAGCTGTCTATTAAATCCACGATTGTTTAATTCCTTTTTACTTTTTTAAATAATAGTTATTAAATAAAAATAAAAAAATAAATAATAATTAACAAAATAATTAATAAATAATAAATAAAATCAAAATAAAAATAAAAATATTTTTTCATTATTTGTTTTATTATTATTATATATTTTTATTGTATTCCTTTTCTCATATAAATATCCGTTTTTTTACTTTTTTCCAATGATTTGAACTATTATTACTGCTGTAGTATTAATAGTTCAAATCATTGATTTTTTCATATACTGTGGCATTTTGTTTCGCCCTCCTGAAATCATGCAGGTGATGAGCCCACATTTCGATCAGATTCAGTGTCTCCACTTCATTCCAAGTTTCTTTCTTTTTCGAACTAGAACTTTTATGTTCCCTATTTAAATAATAGCAATTACCATAACTCATGGTATAAAAAAAAAGATTATTAAATTTTATTTACATCTGCTGGTTTTCCTGAGATTGGAAAAAGATGCCGTCTCATGTGTGTATTCCAGTTTTCATGGAGATAGGAAAGGGATGCCATAGCAGTGACCTTCAGCAACCAATCAGAGCTCCAGAAAAAGGGATGACCAGAGCAAATCCTGTTTTAGAAACGTAATCAACACATCTGGATGTTCATTCTCCGACCAGAGTGCCATCATGTGGTCATGGACTCCTCCATTTCCTGTATGAGCTACAGGTACTGCGTCTCATATGAACTAGTTTATGAATATTTCTCACTCAACGAGGATGAATACATGGGGTTGTTCGTTCAGTTTGTGGATCGCCATCTCCACAATATACCTCCTACTATTAGGTTGTGGCTTTAACTCAAACAAAATTAAGCGTTTCTTCAGGAAGATTGGAATGTATGCTGCTAGACCTCGCCGTCGTCATCTTCTCATGCTCCAAAAGATCCTACATCTCCTCCACAGTTCCACCCCGAAGGAGGAGTTTGCTGCCGACATTAGGCAGTTGAAGAGCGAGATCAATGCTCTCATGATCCGCAAAGCACCCGGCACAGCACTTAGCCAAACTCAGCTGGGCTACTGACATCAGAAACATATCATCGGTATTATTCGCAGAGGAGAGACGGCGAGCTAATACCAAGCAATGTTACCGCCTGATGGCAGAAGGTGGGAAAGTGAATTCTGATTCTTGACATCTTATCAGCTTTCCACTCCCATTTTTCATCATTCTTCAGTCGCTTAATCTTCCCATGAGATGCCACGAAGAGTTGAATTGAGGCTTTGCGACCTTTTTCTGAGGATTCTGATACCATTATCACCCGTCCTTTCACCGAAGATGAAGTCAAGAAGTTGCTTTCACCGGATGGTCGTCTGCAGTCTAGCCTGGGCTTTGACGGCTTTCTGTACGCATTCTACGCCACGACATGGAAACTTCTTGGGCCTTTCCTGGTGCAAGTGTTTAACTCCCATCATTTCTGACCCTTCCTTCATCATGCCTGAGTTTACCGTGGGGAGGACCATCCTTCTTCCTGAAGTGCCAGACCTGGTGAAGGTAACTCACAAGGGAACCCCACATAACCTTTTTATTGCACGCAAGCACACCGTGGAAGCGATAGCGTTGCGCGGCAGTGAAGTGCTCCGGAAGTGCACAGAGTTCAACAAACACGGCGGAAAGAGGGGAAGGGAAGCGAACTTGTTAGCGGCGATCGCCAAAGAATTGCAGTTAGAGCACTGTTATTAAGCATAAAACCTTAATTTTGCTGTATAATTATTCGTCTCGAAATAATTTATAAGATGACGTAGGCATCCATGAATACTATTTTTATTTAAAATTATACAGCACCGCGATGCATACCCCCTCACCAACGCAATGTATTACTCGACGTTGCACATGAAGCCAGACCCGTGTTTGATTGCCGAATTACTTAATAAAATGAAATAATAAATTAAAGAAATTGTTATTAATTACTATAGACATTTTGTACTGGAAGGCAATTAGCTAATTGTAATAATCTATTTTTAAAAACTAAGCTTGTTTAGAAACTTGAGAAGCCATTCAATTGCCGTCTGTTGCTGTCTATTTCATCTGTAGTGGATTCGTGCTTATTGCTGTGAGTAGTGGAAGAAAGAAGTTCTGTTAAGCGCATTAATACATCGCTTTAACAATGGAGTCCTTGTATGACAATGTGTGCTCAAATGTTTTCGTTTTGTGGTTTATTTTGAAAGAAACAAAATTTCGCACTCTCTTATTTTGCAAGCATCTATTGTAGCTTCAATTGAGTAACATGTTTCAATTTGGTGAAAATCTCTGACATATATGTTCGAGGGATTCCCTTGTCAGTGGAGGCCGATATCCCTTCTTAATATGGATAATAAGGTCTTCACTGGCGTCTTCTAACAAAGGCTCAAACTATTTCACTGATGAATTCTTTGACCCAGGACATTCCTGTTCTATTCCATCTCGCAGATGTCTGACAACTTAATAACCATCCTGTGCCAAACCTTCACCAGGAAAAAGCTATAAGAAGAATTCGCCAAGAAACTACGGACACAACGATCAATAGAGTGATGAGAAGAAACCACAAATCCACGATAATCATTTTTAATCCCTCAGAAGTACATTTCGGGGGCTATGCTCCCTTCATCAGTGAGTGATTTAGCAGACAGAAAAATCGGTATTTATAATAAAATTGTAACATAAATAAACCATACCAAAAATTAAACAATCAAAAACCAATTACAAAAAGATCAGTAACCGACAAGAACCCAATCAAAACCGACAAGAACCCAGGCCCGACTTTTTCGTTTTTTAAGAGCTTCGCTTAAGAAGTATTTCCTTTAGAATGAAGTTTGCGAGGGGTAACGAATTTCCTACTGGCATGGGGCCTTCATCATTATTCAGTAACTGATTCGTTGCTTTGTTTCTTACAATTTCTAAAGATTCCAAAAAATATAACAGATTAGTATTGCTACAAAAGTGAACCATTTCAAATAATTTTTTTTTATTTTTTTAAATTTTTTTATTTTATTTTTAGAGGAAGATACAATGACGCCGTCCGAGGACCGGTATGGCACAAAACCGATGAGTTAGGTCTCCGGGGGCTACTAGAAATAAATACAATAATAAAACATACAGTTAGTATGACGTGTGAAGGAAAATACAACATAGCAAAAGTTAAACAAAATGGGGCAGACCAAAATGAAAACAATAATAATAATGAAAAGGCACTTAGAATGATCATTTTGAGTACAAAACATTGATGAATGTAGACATATAAAATAAATAAGTAATTTAAATTAAGTAATTTACAATATAAATTATGGGGAAAAAAATACTAGAAAAATAAAAATTTAAGATTGTTTTCATACTTAAAGAATATTAGGGTCAAATAAAATTAATACAACTAGTGAGAATGCTAATTTAGCTGAACCCAGAAACTACTAAACAATTATAATTAAACTTAAGGGATGTTGTTGACAAATATAAAAATTTTTAAAGCTTTTCTAAAGGCATTATAAGTAGGTAAGTTTCGAATATCTAAGGGTAGCTGAGACCAGTATTTGATGCCAGTAAAAGAAATACATCTACCTAAATAATTATTTCTGATTAAGGGTAAGCGGATATTACTGGCTATATGGGTTGGGTAAGTATGGAAATGTTGATGTAGTCTTATATTTAGAGAAGAAGATAGGGACAATTGAGAGTTAGTGGCTTTATAAATAAAAGAACATAATTGGATAATAGAGCTGATGAACAATTGAAAAGCTCAAAGTAATGAGAGACTGAAAAAGACAAGTTTAATTTCAAAAAAGTACGTAGGAACCATTTCTGTAGTTTTAAGATTCTATTTAGATTATACGAGGTGGAGGATCCCCAGAAAATGATACCGTGGCAAAGTGAGGAATGTATCAAAGAGTAGTAGAGGATTAATAGAATGTGGTTTGGAAGATATTGGAGTCTGGAGATCATCCCTTGATTTTTGTTTAATTTGGTTAACAAATTGTCACTATGGAGGTCCCAAGTTAAATCAGGGGTTAAAATTAAGCCAAGGTATTTAAAAGAATTAATAATAGAAATTAATTGATTATCGTGATAAGCAAGGGGTTATTAGGAACGTTACGTTTATTGCTTTGAAAAAAAAACATGAGTTTAGTTTTATCAGTATTGACAACTAAAGAATTCGCTTCATTCCAACTTTTCAATTCAGATAAAGCCAAGTTGAGTGAAGAAATTAATTGAGAAGTATTTAGGTTAGAGAATAAAAGAGTAACATCATAGGATTAATTAAGGAAAAAATCGTTGGTAAATCATTAATAAATAGATTAAAAAGCAAAGGGGAAAGAATAGAACTTTACGGCACGCCATGGCTTCTGTTTAGAATTAAAGAAGATTTACCAAAAAGAGCTAAAAAATAACGCCGATTAGTTAACAAATTAGAAAGCCAGGCTAAAGGAGGGCCATGGATATTATGAAAAACGACACATTCCCAAGAATTTAGGAAGTCGGCCTCTGCGAAAGCCTAGCGCGAATGCCCTATTCTTTAACATGGGAACACGAATTTAAGCAGCTCGAACAAAAATATTTTAATAGATATCAGCACACCAGAAAAAAGGTATCTGCATTCGAGCTTTTTCTTTTGATTGGTGCGTTTTTCATGCCCGTACGATTAAAACTTGATTTTTTAGCAGGTGTCTGCAATTTTTTGTATATTTTTAGCTTTTAACCTTACGTCTATGGTGAAAAGTTCAACACTCGCACCGAAAAGAATTTATTTTTCCTAAACGAAAACGCAGTGCCAAAAGCGTTTTTTGTCACTCAATATAAACAATCCAAGGAAAAATTTCCTTATTTTTAAATGAAAAATTAAACGTTATTTGAAGGTGAAAAATCGTCTTATTTATCAATTTAAACATAACTATTGTTATTACTGATCGTTAATGCGCATGTCTTCACCTATCTCAACTTCCGCCTTCTCTAGTAGCTTAAAATGGATGCCTGCTGAACTGGTCGTCGCGACGCGTCGATTAAATTGAAATTTTGGAAGACTGAATAGAGAAAACATGTATTAAATAGTCGTCTAAAAGTACATAGTATACGTATATAAGAATTCTATTTGATTTTATGGATCGTGCATGTTTCGTTAATTGATACAAGCTCTTGGAAATAAGTAGAAGAAGCAGCAGCTGCCGTTTCTCTCATCTTATCTTACACCGTGCTCTATCCAATCGCAGCATGTGAATGTTCCAAGGAGACAAGTTTCTACTCCACCCAGACTGCGAGAAAATGAATCCTAATGAAAATAGGACAGGATATTGGCATTACATAACAACTAAATCCGTATGTACGATCATTGATTTCGGATAAACACGTTTAATGCGAAACGTGGGCCCAGGAATGGATGAAAGGGAGGGGGGGTGCTTCGTTTCTCGTATGCTTAAACGTCAAAATTGGTTTCTCGTATGCTTCTACCTAAATGATAAATTAAGAAGACTGTTAATCTGTAATCTATGTTTCTCTCTTTATATCTATAATAATGAAAATTATAGTTAAATAAAATTAATAAAATAAGTTCATGTTACTATAGTCTATCCCGCTTTAAATTGATAGCACTATTTTGCTTCAGGCAGTATAGAACACTTTGCTAAGCAGCTATTACAAATAAATTGAACTTTATTTAATAAAAATTACAACTCAAATGGACGTATATAAATCTCTAAGGTGTTGTAGTCAAAAATTGTTATTTACGATTAGATTCTTTTACATTTTCTTTGTACTAAAGGAATGGTGTTTAAGTTTATTAAAAATATTATACTTATTAAAGTTCTTTTGTTATGTATTCACTTGTTTAGTAGTTTTATCTTTGAGAAAATTATGACTGAATTCTTTTATTTGTGCAAGTTTTCAGATATTGGCATAACTCTTACGATTTAAAGCCAATATCTTTTTGTAAAGGGTAAATAGTGTGACAGTCACTTTTTAGTTTGTTGTAATAATGATTTTTTTGTATTGGGTTACAGTAGTCCTCCCATATAAAAGGGCTGCATTTCGAGTGTCAATTTGGTTTATCCATTATGTTTACCCTAGTCTATGTTAGGAATAATACTCAGTTGCCGGACAATAGCCCTATCTTGTTGTCATGGGCGAAAGCACCTCGGTGAGAGGTTTTGACTTTTTGGTATACTTAGCCCTAATCAAGTGTTAGAAATCATTTGAATCTTATTATTGTATTGATTTACCTTTATAAATATTGAAATACCTTATTATACTTATGTATCTCCATGGCAAGAGGAAGTTTGTGCCTTTTGTAAATCTTTTAATAGAAGTTTTCTATTAAGTATATCGCACACGCATCGAATCTAGCGTGCTGGCGATGACGTCACTTTGGCTAAGGTCAAAAACTCTCACCGGTGAGAAGAGTTAGCGCTTGGTCGGTCAGAAATCCCAATGAGAAATTTGTGACGTCATTTTAACGCGGTCAGAAACGCCAGTTAGTGCTGCTATGCCTAACCGGTTAGTCTCACCGTCCTCACCGAGAAAAAGACGGTTAGCCCAGTGAGAAATTACGTCATCATTCTCTCACCGGTGAGGGTTTTTGACCTTAGCCTTCGTGTTAGGATCCAGAAGTCATCCACTTGAAATCCGGAAGTAGAGTGAGAGCTTTACCCACGCCACCAGTAGAAGGCAGCCCGACGCTTGCCCTGGATATATAAGGAGGTCGGAAGCAACAATGAAATATCTTTCAAGATCCTGAGACGATACTGATAGGACGTAATCGAGATGGAAGCCCAAGAAGACAACGATGCCGAAGCAGATGACTTTAGACCGGGAACATTTGTGTTCAACCCGGACTGGGTTCCTGTTGCATTGTTGATGTAAGCGGTGGTTAGGCCTAACCCTCTCTTGGAAAGAGAAAACCACGTGGTAATTTTGTATAGTTCCTTTTGTTTTGTTGTTGATATTGTCTGAGATGTAGAACATTTAATTACTTTTTATTAATAACGTAATATCAAACTTTTTTATGGATGTTAAGATTTGAGAAATTTGGATTATGGATTGTAATTGTAGCGGGAATGGATTAACGGAGATTTATGCTGTTATTAACGGGATCTTTAGATTGTCCCCTTTGTTTATGGAAGGGTTAGAAAGGTTTAGTATTATTTAGCTATTGACGCAATTTATTATTGTAGATTGTAGAAATGTTAACTTTGGATTTTACGGGAGTTTATTGCCTTTATTAGTGGGCCTTTAACCTTATAATTTTATGTGATAGTTGTTTGAAGGGTTATACTTATTATCTATTTTTGTATAAAATTTAAAGTTTGTTATTATTTATGGATTATAAATTTAATGTGACTGTAGAACAGCTAATTTATGAAGAAAGATGCCTAAGTTATTTATTTTGCTTGTTCTTGACGTTTAGAGGTGTTAATGAACGGTGGAAGTTAGATTATATACTTTGATCAGATTGTTAGTGGGGCATTTGGTGCGATAGCAATACTAGCACATAGGTAGCTAAATGGTCATCTTATTATGGGAAAGTTTGGATTTGTAGAATTTGTGCATTCTTGGTACTGGTGTTGTGTAGGGGCTTTGGTCTTGTGGTTCGTTGGCAGTGGATGTGTTGACCCGCTTTTGGATGGCTAGTCCCGTTGGTTTGGACTGGATTTCGTGTTTTGCGGTAGCCCACTGGTGTAGGATCCGGTAAGTTGGCTTTGGTTTCCCACTGCAGCGACCATCCCTTTGCGTCTATATGTTACATGACGGCAGGTTCATGTTTGTGACCAGTTTGCATGATGAGATTGTTAAGTCCCTAGTTTAGGTTTGACTTTATTTGTGTGTGTAGTAATTGGGAGAATCTTGTTTAGTCATGTGCTGGTTTGCTTTATCATATATTATGCCTCTACTGTGCTCTTATTTAAAATTGTTTTAGAGTTGTTATAATATTGATTGGATATATTTGTAGGGCATTTATGTGTGATTATAATAGTAGTACCGTGGGTAACTAAACCGTTATGATGTATTGGGAAAGGGTCGGTGTTTCTTGTAGTGTGTATGCTAGGTACCTGTTTTTTTGTAGCCTGGTGGGTGCGTGGTCTAGTGGCTTAGGTGGTAGAGTCCTGTTGGGGTTCGGGTTCTCTGTGGTAGCCTGCTGGTGTAGGATCCAGTATGTTGGCTTTGGTTTCCCTTTGCACTGACGCACACTCTTGAGGTCTTTGGTAATACACGACTTGAGGTTCGTGTCGGTGATCTGTATGCACACTTGGGGTGATTTGGTCCCTTGTTGAGGTTTGGCAATATGGCTAGTATAACTAATTGAGAGTCTTTGGGTTTAGACTGGTACTAATTATTACATGATCATAAATCTGTCACTGCTATGCTATTGCTGATCGCAGTAGATTGTATTATTCTGCTTATTTACTTCCTTTTTATCTTGTTATATTGTATTTATCTTGCATATTATTGTAAATAAATCCTCTTTTCGCATACCAATCGGTCCCACCATTTTTAAATTTAAGTTGGCACCCTTCTTAGGAAGGACTGCTGACGAAGTGATGTCTGAATCCAAAAATCACTTCACTACACTTTAATGAAATATGCATTAAATATACGAAACTCCATGGTTTTGTCTCTTTCCTTAATATGTTGGCCCTGGATAGGGCCGTTTAAGCACAAAAAA
Source organism: Rhysida immarginata (assembly GCA_023313115.1). Lineage (NCBI taxonomy): Eukaryota > Metazoa > Arthropoda > Chilopoda > Scolopendromorpha > Scolopendridae > Rhysida > Rhysida immarginata. The sequence goes on from JAHWFO010099258.1 coordinate 10,969, forward strand.
ATTTAAAGTTTATCAACACCGTTCATTTCATTATCGTAGTCTGAAGCTGAATTGGTTGAATCACCAATGGAGAATGCCAATCGCTCCACCATCGTTTCAACCAGGCCATCGAGCTCCCACAACATTTCTTCTTCAGCTTTCATATGTCGCACATAATTCTCCCAATTTTCTTTTGTAACTCGTGATATAGCATCCGAAGTTAAGCGTTCGACTTCTTCTATTTTGAAATGACCATTTTCACAAGCCACAAATCCTTTCACATGGCTCTAAGCCATGTCGATTGGATTTAAGTCGCAATGATAGGGGGGAAGACGAAGTACGTTTTGACTAGCTAATTTGACGTTGTCCATGATAATGACATTATGAGGTGCAATATTTAGTATCAGCTTATTTGTAAACCATTCTTCAAAATGTGGCCTGTTCATTTCATTATGGTAATCCCATTTACCTTTTTTTGCTCCGAAAAATTTCTGCAGCCCCCTGAACAAATCCCTGTTCATTACTTACATGCGTAACGATTAGCCGTCCCCCTTTTCTGATGGTGATTTTAGGCCTAATGATAACCCTGAAAGAAATGCTTGCTGCCGACTTCGTACAGTTGAGTCTCGCCATACTTTAAGATTTGTATGGCTGGCAATCACCCAAGTTTCGTCCAAATAATAAATATTCCGTCCTTTTTCTCTGTATTGTTTTATAGATCGGAGATAATTTCTTCTCCAGATCACGATATCGTCACGGTCGAGCAAACATGCTTCACGTTTTCTCTTACTGAAAGTGAAGCCTATCTCTTTCAATACACGATGCAAAACTGCTCGTGAAAACTTTGACATATCGTCTTGTTCATTTATATATTTCAATGCTTTGTCAATCGTTGGTATTTCATTTCGTATGAAAAAATCCATGAACTGTTCTGCGTATAGCAGGCAGGGTAAATTCCTCATATCGCTGTGAAATATGGTAGGTTCCTTTGGCAAGTTGACGTGCTTCACTGGAGTGCTTAACGGCCTCCTGCTAACGATTTCGGCTTTTCCTTGGAAAATCGCTGCTGCTGAGATGCCAGTTATTTCTTCCGTCTTTTTACAATGTTGTTCACAGACTCCGATGGATGAGCTATGCAAAGACCACTATAAACATTGAAAACAATCTGCTTGTTTGAACTTTTAAGGGGCTTAACCCTTTTATGCTTGGAAAAATAGCACTGGGGAGATGAAACCTCGGCCATTGCTAAGTGAAAATGTAAACATCTGGAGTGCACTGCACAGGTGCAAAGTACTTTTATTATAATAATCATGAGAGAAATATAATATGTAAATAATAAACGGAACTCTTAATAAATATAATAATCTTTCATTTATTTGAATGTATTGTATACATTTTATCTGTTGTTGGAACTATTTTTTGGTGAGAGAACACAATCTTAGAGCTGGCAATTTACACACTGTAACAGTTCCAGTGCTATCAGCTTAAAGCGGGATAGAGCATAGAAGATTTAATATATTTTATTTTCAATACTACTGTATCGTTTGCCATCTTAGATAATAAGAAAATATATTCCTTTGAAAAAACATAAATACACTTGCACATGTTGTGCTTCAAATAAAATGAGATCAAGAACCATGAAGAACGTTTTGAAATCGTAAATAAAACAAACTTTTAATCCTTCTGCTTACAAGTTCCATCCAGCACCAAAAAAACATTTCATAATAATAATAAAAACTCAACAATCCACTAAGCAACAATAATGTTACTCACGATCTAACAGTAATAAAACATTTTCTTCACAGAAATCATTTTATCTTATTTATGAATAAATATATAAATACTATTAATTATTACACTAACAATTCCCCCTTTATCGTTTCATATCTTTATTCCATAAAAACATTCATCTTTTTTAAACAAGATTCCATTCGTATAGCCATCAATATTTTGGTTAGTATACAGAGGGTTGATTCAGATAAAATGAGACGACTTTAAATGCCGCGTATGACCTTGATGGAATGTGATTTGCATTACTCGTCCACTATTCATGGAGATTAGCTTTGTATACACTTGTTGCTGTTATTTGTGACATTTCATGCTGAAACATGGCTTCCAAAATCACAGCTTTTTGGGAAGGGTATATGTTTGGTCTTTCCGACGCTAACTTCAGTCTTTCGTGCATTGTGGAATTATGCAAACGAAATGGTATTGTGGTATCAAAGCTGCTGTGGGTCGAATAATCAAAAAGAACAAATTGCGACCATCTAATGAACGTGGACGAGCAGAGAAGCAGACCAGAAACAAACCCCAGCCAACACGCCCAACTCAGGTGGTTCGAGAAATCTGGTCTGAAGTGTTGAAAGAAAATCCCCCCACATAGGGAGGTCTAGCCCAAAGGAAAGGTATTTCACAGGCAACAGTCTCCAGAATAATTCATGACAATCTTGGGCTGGAGCGACGTCATAAAGCGCGCAGTCACACAACTGAGTGACTGAACACAACTGAACACTGCCAAGTCATCTGTGGCTTACTACGGGAAGATGGAACAGGAGACGGGCATACGAGTTATTCCCTTCTCTCATGTGCCTGTAAAATCTCCTGACGCATCACCGATGGATTTCTGTGGTTTTGGTCTCCTGAAACGACGGCTCGGAAGTCACCGACCAAGAACCGTTGATGGGCTATGGAAAGTGTGTCAGCAGGTGTGGAACGAACTTCCCATGGAGTCCCTCAAACTCAGCCTACTTCAGTGGAAATTACAGTGTCGGGCGATAGTCCAACAACGTGGCTCTCACATCAAACACAACCAATGGTGGCGCCATGGTATTACACCATCATAACAGAACTGCAAAGTCGTCTCATTTTATCTGAATCAACCCTCTGTATCTGCCTCCATTTCTTCCATTCCTATATATTGCATTTTAATTTGACCTCTTCATGCTTCATCCTTAACGAAATGATACTTCCTACCAATTATGCTTCGTTCTTGTCTTCTTTCCCATACTCTCTATCCATATTATAGCTGCTGCACTATCTGTGTGAACTTGTACTGGTAATTTAATCATCAAACTCATTCCTATTTCTTGTAATAATTCCTTCATCCATTTCATATGACAAACGGCATCGCAGATACTCATTAGTTCTGCTTCACATGTTGAAAGGGCCACTAAATGCTGCTTTTTAGCTTTCCAACAAACTATCGAATTTTTTAACTTCACACCATATCCAGAAACACTTTTAGCATTTTCCGTATTGCACCAGCTTGTATCGGCGCTCAATGCTAAAACTCCTTGGTATCTGTCAAAAAATAATTTATAATGTTTAGTCCCTTTAAGGTATTTGTAAACTCTCTTAACTCCTGCCAAATGATCTTCTCTTGGTGATTTCGAAAATTGGGAAAGTAAACTAACTGTAAAAGCAAAATCTGGTCTAGTACTTGTAGCTAAGTACATGATGCATCCCAACATTTCTTGATATATTTTCTCATCAATCCTTTTCGACTCATTATCTTGCTTTAAATTCTGTAAATCTCCCAGTGTCTTCATCGAGTTACAATTTCCTAAATTGAATCTTCTTAAAATTTTATCTATATAATGTTCTTGGATGATGTATATCCCTTCATCTCTTTCAATAATTTCTATGCCCAGATATTTTTTTTCTCCTTTCGTCTAGGTTAATTGAATTGAATTGAATTTAAAAGGGGTGGTTACCAAGAAACCAAGCACCGCGACCTCAGGTCTATTGTACTATCCCCAAAACCTTTATAAATCTCGTCTCACAAGTAGACCAGATGCATCTGCAAATCTTAAGATCTGCCTGGCAGTAACATTTTGAATTTCTGCCGGTTGGAGTATGAAGCTCCCTAAATGTTTAAATTTAAGAAATGATAGATTTAAGCAACTACAGAGAACATGAGTAGAACTCTCCTCCGCTTCATGACACTTCCTGCATGTAGCGTCAGTTGCAACACCTATTAAGGTCATATGTCTGTTAAGATGACAATGACCTGTAAGGAGTTCAACGACTTTTTTAATTTCAGTTCTTTTGAGTTTTAACAACTCACCTTTCCTCGAAACAGGATATTTTGGATTGAGTACCTTGGCTTGTCTTTGGCCATACTCTTTAATCCACGAATCAAAATGCCGTCTATCCATACAATTATGGATAGTCAGCTTAATGTGACTTTGGGACAGTCCCAAAGACGGTTCAGGACCCACAAATGGAGTCACAGAGCCATCCTTGGCAAGACAATCAGCAATTTCGTTGCCCTCGTAGCCACTGTGAGAAGGAATCCAACACAGTTTTACCTTGTTGTTAATTGCTAAATCACAGAGGGTACGATGGCACTCCCAGACAAGCTTAGATTTGTAACATACACTGTCAAGTGCATGCAACGCAGCCTGGCTATCAGAACATATTAATATTTTCTTACTTCGAAGCTTCTGAGTATTCAGCTCTATTCCACAGGCAATAATTGCAAAAATTTCTGCCTGAAAGACTGTAGAGTATTTGCCGAGGGGGAAAGACCGTCGGATTTTCCTCCTAGGGCAACATATACCTGCGCCTATTCCAGACGCCGTTTTAGATCCATCCGTAAACCATGTTTCGTGATCTCTAAATGACAAAAGCGTCTTTGTGTTCCATTCCTCCCTCATTGGAATGGAAACAACATATTGCTTATCGAAATCATATTTCGGAAGCATTCTATCAACAGTCATATGAAAAACCGGATGTCGTAACACCCCCTTTATTAGTTTATCATATACTGTATTATCTAAACACCTATGCCAGTTGTCAGGGCTGCATATTCGATAAATTGTCATTGCAGCCTCTGCCTCAACCAGCAAGTGAATAGGTTTCAGGTCCAAGAGAAGTTCCAAAGCACTAGTCGGAGTTGTTCTCATTGCACCTGTAATAGTAAGACATGCCATTCTTTGAACTTTAGCTAGTTCCTTCCTGACTGTCTTTAATTGTGTTCTAGGCCACCATGCAACAGAGCCGTAAGTCATCATTGGACATATAACACTAGTATATACCCAATGAATAAGTTTAGGGCTCAGCCCCCATGATTTGCCAACGACTCTTCTACAAGTCCAGAAGATCATTTTAGCACGTAGTAAACAATATTCCAGGTGTTTCCTCCATGAAAGCTTGCTATCAAGGAAGACACTGAGATATTTGACCTCAGAAGTATAAGTTAACTTTTTACCAAAGAAATTAATACTTCTAAGATTTAAGTTCTTTTTCCTAGAAAAAGGAACAATAACAGTTTTGTCTGGATTAACAGACAGACCTACCTCTTTGCACCATCTCTCTACCTTCTTGAGAATTCCTTCAAGAATGTCCGAGACAGTGTTGAGAAATTTTCCTCTTGTGATGATCGCAATGTCATCAGCATATCCAAGGCAGTGTATTCCATCTTTCTCCAGTTCACATAATAGCTCGTCGACGACAAGGCACCACAACAAGGGTGAAAGGACTCCACCCTGTGGGCACCCCATCGCCACCCGAACCATACATGAGTCTCCAAGATGTTCAGCTTCTGCTTTCCTAGTTGTAAGCAGCTCCGTAATCCATGTGATAATAACTTTATCAACTCCCCGTTTCTCAAGAGCCCTGATAATAGTATAGGTAGATACTTTATCAAAGGCTCCTTCGATATCTAAAAAGGCTACTAATGAAGTTTCCTTCATTGTTAGTGTTTTATCAACAAGAAGTACCAATTCAAAAATTGCCGCTTCAGTTGATTTACCTTGCTGGTAAGCAAATTGATGTCTTGAGAGGGGCTTCATTATCAAAACCTCCTCCCTAAGATATCTGTCCACCAGTTTTTCCATTATTTTAAGAAAAAAGGAAGTGAGCCTAATAGGTCTAAAAGATTTGGCCTCAAAATAAGTCGACTTTCCGGGCTTGGGGATGAAAACAACCTTTGTATGTCTCCAAGCCTCTGGAATATACCCCTGCACCAAACATACTCTGTAGATTCTACACAGTATAGGTGCCAAGATATCGATCCCTTTCTGCAACAGAATGGGAATCACCGCATCCGTCCCAGGAGATTTGATTGGTTCGAATGAATTAATTGCCCATTTGATTTTGTTGTATGTGACAATCCTTTTGGAAACATCCCATTTCCATTTACTCTTGGTTTTAAATCTACCAATAGAAATGAGTGTCTCCGAATTGACGACCTGCACTGAACCAGGGAAGTGTACTCTTAGCATTTCTGCTAATGTTTCTTCACCTGATTCTGTGAATTTGCCATCATTCTTCTTAACAGAAGTTAAGTGATTTACAGTATCCTTTTTCGTCTAGGTTAAGGATATTTACAGCTCATGTCCATTCTTCAGAATCTTCTGATTGTATAGCTTGCGTAGATGTTGTTGGATCAGCTGTATCATCAACCGTGCTCACTCCAGCTTTTCTACCTTTTGACCTGGAACTTCGTTCTGCTTCTCTTGAAATTCTTTTCTTCCTCCTCCTTTGTTTCTGCTCTTTCTTCTAAATCCTGCTCTCGTTGTTGATCAAGATTATCATTGATCTTCTCCACACCCTCATACTGCATCATAGCATCATCTTCATTTATTTTATTATCTGGCATAAGATTCAATATATCTTCAATACTTGATGCATTTTTAAGTAATTGTTTCCCCAGCATACTTTCATTGAACTTCACTGCCCTTGTTTCAATTATTTCTTCTGTCTCCACATCAAACACTCAATATGCCTTTCTACTCCTTGAGTTTCCTATAATATTCCTCTTCTTGCCTTTGGTTGCAATTTTCTTCTTTTATTTTTACTAACAAAATAATATGCCACACATCCAAATACCTTGAGGTATGGAACTGTAGGTATTATTCCAGTCCATTGTTCCATGGGTGTTTTACCTTTTAACCAGCTGCATGGTGTTATATTTTTCAAATACGCTGCGGTCGCAATTGTTTCTGCCCAGAAAGTTATCGGTAAACCCGAATCAATCAACATTGCTCTGGCTTTATCTAACAGTATGCGATTCATCCTCTCCGCTACTCCATTAATTTGCGGACTATAAGGTACAGTTTTTTGATGTCGAATTCCACATTCCTTAAAAAATTCTTTAAATTGATTATTTACAAATTCTCCTGCATTATCTGTCCTCACAGATTTTATCTTACTTCCGGTTCTATTCTCGTATTCCTTCTTGAATTCTACAAAATTCTTCAATGCTTCATCTTTTAACTTTAAGAAATATACAAATATTCTTCTACTGTATGAATCCACCATCGTAAAGAAATACCTTGATCCTCCCAACGATTCCTCTTCTATAGAACCACATAAATCCATATGCATTAGTTCCATTACATGTTTTGTTTTTCCAACCTTTACTGACTCAAAAGGTTTTTGGGTCATTTTTCCTAACATACAACCGTCACATATTGGGATCTTTCCAGAAGTTATATTTAATCCTCGAACCATTTTCTTTTTCATTAGTTCATCCATGTATCTTTCATTTAAATGCCCCAATCTTCTGTGCCATAATAATTTCTCTGTAACTGCTTAATTTGCTTTTCGAGACAATATTCCTCGTTATTATTGCTTTCTTCTGACTTTCCTGTCTTCATCACAAATAAATTATCCTGAACTTTTGCTTGAATGATTAATTCATTATCTCTATTATAAATGTTTGCTCCAACTTCTTGAAAAACAACGGTGATACTTCGTTTCATCATTGCTATCACTGATAATAAATTCGTTCACAACTTTGGTACGTATTGTGGTGTATGGGTTGTAAAATTATCAGAAAAATAATAAGAATTAGTCAAGGTCTTAAGGTTGGACAGTCAAGATTTAATGATAATAAGGATTTATGACATATATCATTCTAATACATATATTATACATTCTAATAAGGCTCAAAACTTAGTGTCAGAAGAAAACAATATCTTATGCCCCTAGGCTTAATAACAATAGGCTTAGGTTGCAAGAACATATGCTCAATACTTAAATATATAAGTAACAAAATCTTTCTAAAAAAACTTTTTATCCCCTACAAATTCTAAGGATTTCCCCCAAATAATTTAACACAGTAAATAAATCTCTAATAAGAAAGTCACAAAATACTGGTATCTTAGAATTAAAACAAAAAGCAAGAAAATGCAAACAAAGAATTGATTGATACTACCTTACATACTGGGCCTAGCTGAACTCAACTGATCCTAAGGTGATAGGAAGCATGTTTACTCGATGAAACCTGATTCTGGAAAGAATTTGAAAGTTCATGCTTCCCCCTTTTATGTCCATGGCAGATCCCGCAGTAAATTCAGGGATCGCCCTCTGGTGGTGTGGCTAGAAACACTCACAACACTTCCGGAATATGGTGGAGTCCTGGGCCTCCGTCAGTATTGCTTTCTGGTTCATCAGGCTCTGGATCAGGCCGTTGCTCCATAGATAGATTGATTTGTTCCTCTTGCTCCTCTCTTACTTGGTCAGGCTGGGGTTGCACAGGCCTATTGTGGTCAGGTACATGTCTTACCTGACCCAGGCTCTGTCCCCTTCGAGTAGGCAATAGTACCTCTTCCTCATCAGTGTAAGACTCCTCTGGATCAGCCGTTCTAGCCCTTTTTACTTTCCTACAGGGCTGATTCTTGCCCCAGGTCCCAAAGTATGGTTTCAACCTATCAACGTGCACCACTTGCCTGTCTCTCTTCCAGGTATCTTCACTCTCGTAACTAACATTAGAGATAATTTTTCTTACACGAAAAGGGCCCAAGTATCTGTGTCCCAGCTTATTTTTCCTCCCCCCTTTACGTAGCATCCAAACCCTTTCTCCCAGAGCATATGTTCGCAACCTTCCTCTATACTTATTCCTTTGAGCCACTCCTTTGTTTTTATTTTCTTGGCTCAGTTTTTCAGCCCTTTCCCTAGTCTTTACAAGTCTGGCCACCAAATCAGAGCGGTAATTCTGAATAGATATATTCTCCCCAGCCCCCTCCTCCCAAGAAAGTGGAGTTCTTAGGTCAAAACCATAAAGTGGAGTTCTTAGGTCAAACCTCTCTAGTGTTACTGTTGGGGTTTATGCGTATATGAATAGGGCCTCCTCCAGTCTCTCATCCCAATTCCGTGAGTCATCATCGCACAAAGTTCTTAATATCTCAGTAATAGATTGGTTTAGACGTTTGACTAGACTATTGGAGTTCGGCCTGTAGGCGGCTGGGTGATAGAGGTCAATGCGTAAGTCCTCGCACAGAACCCTCAATAATTCAAAAGTGAAGTTGGCCCCGCTATCAGAAATTATTTCCTGAGGTATTCTATATCTGCAGATAATCCGCTCCAATATAGCCTTGGTTACTGTTAGAGCTGACTGGTCAGGAAGTGCACATGCCTCCAGAAATCTAGAGAATACATCCACACATACCAAAATGTATTTATTGCCATTAAGGCTCTGAGGTAAAGGACCTATGAGATCCACCGAGACTTTTTGAAAAGGAAATGAGGAAGATAACCCTTTGACCAGCTTACATTGTTGGCATATCCTGCAATTTCTAATGAAAATTTTTACATCCCTCTCCATGTTGGAGCGAATTGAGAGTCCTGCCTACCCCTTGATATCCTGCTAAGTTACCCGAGTGGGCTCTTTCAATAAGTTCCTGATGCATTGACCTACCAACACATAGCTTGTTACGATTGTGGGGCCCCGTCTTCATTAGCATTTTGTCCTGAATCATGAATCCCTTCCTTCTTTTTTTTTTATTTATCAGTGGTGACATATCTAGGTCATCATGTTGAGAATCCACAATTTCAGCTGTCAGTGTTCTATTGTTCATTTGAATAACTGCCTGAACCTCCTTGGCTGGCAACCTAGACAAGAGGTCAGCTATTCTGTTGTCCTCTCCTTTCACATGTTCTACTTCTAGATTATACTCTTCCAGTTAGATTATACTCTTCCAGTTCTAACGACCATCTAAGTAATTTTTGATTGGAATGTTTTAGGTTTTTCATAAATGCCAGGGGTTTATCGTCACTCTGAACAATTACCGGAAAGCCCAGAATAATATGACGGAATTGTCGAAGTCCCATAAGGATGGCCAGAGCCTCCTTCTCTATTGTACTATAGTTTAACTGGGTCTTATTCAGCTTATAGCTGTAGAAGGCAATAGGCCTGAGGCATCCATCTCTGATTTGATGAAGTGCTGCTCCTGTAGCTCCAATTGAGGCATCTGTAAATAGGATAAATTCCTTCTCATAATCGGGGGGGGGGATGAGCACTGGCTGGCTGCTAAGGACCCTTTTTATTTTCCCAAAAGCCTCCTGACATTCCTCGGACCATTTAAATCTGACTCCTTTCTTGGTTAGATCAGTGATGGGCAGCAGAGTGCTTGACAAGTTATTAACAAAAGGACGATAGACGTTTACAGCACCCAATAGGAATCACACTTCCTTAACACTCGAGGGAGGAGGAATCTTTTCTATATGGTCAACATTTCCCGGATCGGATCATCTACCTTCTCCTGAGATGATGTGTCCAAGATACTTAACATTAGGTACACAAAAGGAACATTTCGATCTTTTCATTATCAAATTCTTTTCTTTGAACGTATTCAATACCCACTCTAATAATTTCATATGTTCCTCGATTGATTCTGAGTAGATGAGGATGTCATCCTGAAATACATATACTCCTCTCCCCAAGTATTCACCGAGAATATCAGACATAAAGCTCTGAAATGCAGAGGCTGAATTTTTTCTGTCCTGGGGTAACCTGGTTAATTGATACTTTCCCCAGGGTGTCTGAAAGGCATAGCACTCACGCAAATGATCAGCAAGGGGAATCTGGAAGTATCCAGAATTAAGGTCCAACACCGAGAAGTAAATTTTTCCATTAAGGCTTTGAAAAATCTCATGGGGCTTGGGCATGGGAAAATCCGGTCCCTGTGTGATACTATTGACCTTTCTCAGGTCAAGCGTCATACGTATGTCACCATTATCCTTTTGCACTATGAACACAGGAGAATTCCATCTGGATTTACTGGGTTCGATGATACCCACCTCCCGGTGCTGATCTATACCTTTCCTAAATGGAACTAGATATTTATGATGTATGGGGTATTGCCTGACGAAGATAAGATTTTTCTTATCTATCTCAAAATTGACCACAGCATCCTTTACCCCATTCAGTATTTCAACCTCATCCCCAAAGCAATCAGCCTACGCATCAATAAGATCATTAAGTATGCAATTTTGGTCCTTATCCAAGATACTTTCCTGTTGGGAATAGCTCTGTACATTGTTACACTCAATTATTACACTTTTGATTAGATCAGTACCTAAGATGGCTTGGTATTCTCTCCCCTTCAAGTCCATACAGATAAATTTACAGTATCCCGAGATCCCTTTCTCAGAATGACTATTAGCCCATATTGCATGATTCACATATTGAACTTGTCCCCCTATACCCTTAATCAAAATTGCCACGTTCTCCCATGACACCTTGTCCCCTATCCATTCTGTCACTCCCTCATCAATTATGGAGACTTGGGACCCTGTGTCGATTAGAGCCATTATGCAAAGGTCTTCAATTTTTAATTTAACTTTATACAATCCATCATTAGAGTTTTTCAATATGACCAGATTAACTAATTTGTCTACCTCAGCCGGATCATACAGGTCTACAGGATCGGCTTTTCTTAGTTTAAAGGTTTACTTTTACAAGAATTTGCATAATGTCCCTTTTCTCCACAGACAAAACAGTTCCCATTCCTTGGTCTGTAAGCAGGCTTTCTTGTTCTTTCTTCTAGTTTTTTCTCAAGAGACCCTAATTTCTCAACTAAATCCTGCATAAGATTTTGATTGTTATCCTTATCCTTTTCTCTTACATCCTACCTTGATGTAATACTACATTTTCAAGAGCCTCTATTCGGTCTCGAGCTTCCTTGGCCTCACTAACATTACAGTTCCTGGTATTAGATCTCATCTCTAAAGCCTCTGACTTAATGGCTTCCTCGTCAGCCTTTTCAAACCTATCTGGTTCCTTGTGAGAAATAGTTTCTCATGTGTGCAAGAAGCAGGTTCTCAGAAAATCTTTTAAGTAATAGAGTTCCCCTTTGAGGCTTCATATTTGGTTCATATGCAATCAATTTATCCCATAGGTGCTCCAATCGGGCAGCAAATTCCTCCGCACTTTCCCTTTTTCCTTGTTGCGCCAAAAAGAAATCCCTCATAACATCTTCCCTGTCCGCCCTCTTTCCCATAACCCTCTTTCCGCCATCTTTCCTTTAGTTTATTACAGTCATCTACCTTATACAGCTGTAATTCATTAAACTTGCGTGCCGCTGTTCCCTTGAGCTTAGCCTTCAAGACATTGGTCTTGATTTCCTTATTCCAGCCAGCTAATATAGCTACACTATCAATGGCACAAAAGAAACCCTCCAAATCAATAGAGTTGTCATCGCCAGAAAACGTAGGAATTAAGTGGGTAAACCCCGATACGGCGAAGACATTGCCCTCAGCTGCGTTTACTTCTGCATTATTATTTTCTTCCATAATTTCACGAATTTCACAGTCCCTGTTCGGGCACCAGTTGTGGTGTACGGGTTGTGAAATTATCGGTAAAATGATAAGAATTAGTCAAGGTCTTAAGGTTGGACAGTCAAGATTTAATGATAACAAGGATTTATGACATATATCATTCTAATACATATATTATACATTCTAATAAGGCTCAAAACTCAGTGTCAGAAGAAAACAATATCTTATGCCCCTAGGCTTAATAACAATAGGCTTAGGTTGCAAGAACATATGCTCAATACTTAAATATATAAGTAACAAAATCTTTCTAAAAAACTTTTTATCCCCTACAAATTCTAAGGATTTCCCCAAATACTTTTAACATAGTAAATAAATCTCTAATAAGAAAGTCACAAAATACTGGTATCTTAGAATTAATACAACAAAAACCAAGAAAATGCAAACAAAGAATTGATTGATACTACCTTACATACTGGGCCTGGCTGAACTCAACCGATCCTAAGGTGATAGGAAGCATGTTTACTCGATGAAGCCTGATTCTAGAATGAATTTGAAAGTTCGCCCTTCCCCTTTTATATCCACGGCAGATCCCACAGTAAATTAAGGGATCGCCCTCTGGTGGTGTGGCTAGAAACACTCACAACACTTCCGGAGTTTGATGGGATAACATAATGGCAGCAATCAGTGAAGTTCAGAATTCCCAGCATGCATTTCATAGACACATCTTAACTTAACACAGAAACAGGCTTCAAAATTACAATAAATTTGTACAGAAAAATTCTAATACCAAAACAATATTATTTTTACATATCAGATACCATACATCTAACAGAAAATATAGACTTCTTTCACAGTTTTGTCTTTGAACCACTTCATAACAGCTTCGATGGGCGTTAGGCCTAACGGGCGCATGGCGAACTTCGATATCAAACTGGGGTTTTTGTACCAATGGAGATCCTTTGTATCAAAGGCAGGAACATCTACTTATAATGTTCCTTTGGCCTTAATATATATTATCACAACATATCAGATATTAATATAATTATAAAAGGTTAAGATCAAGTACTTTTTCTAAAGGAAGAAAGACCTTGTAACCCTACAAGGGATCCATAAAAAAAATTATTAACAAACTGACTACGTCACAGTATAATACATCCGTTATCTCAATATTTACTTGCTTCCCATCTTCTTGTATTGCTTTCAACTTTATGGACCCTTTTGCTTCGGCATTAATAGTTCTTCCTTCCTCTGCGATCGAAATTCTTGAGTCATCCACTTCTATGTCTTCTAGCCAATCTCGCCTATTAGTCATGTGCGTTGTGTTTGCTGAATCTATGTTCCAGATTTCAGATTGACTTCGTTCACCTTCCTCTTTATTGAAATTCATATAAAGAGCGTGATGTTTATCCTCGCTTACCATACTAGAATGTTGTTGCTGCTTGTCTCTGTAGCTAACATTATTCTTCATAGCCTTCCCTGAACGTGGATCTTTTCCACTCTGTTTTCTCTCTTCATTCGTGTTAGCTGCACAATGCCAGCAGTTTCTCGCAATATGTCCAAACTTTCCACATACAAAACAACCTTTTTTGTTTTCCTGTTTACTTCCTTTTTTCTGCTGCCATTTCTTTACATGATAGGCACTTTCATTCCTGTCCTTACTGTTTCTTTTCAAATTTCTCCTGTTTTCTTCTTCTCGCAAACATTGTCTCACTTCTTCTAGTGATGCATTCCGTTGCGATCTCAGGATCATAGCCATTGACTCATAATCACTATGAATTCCTCAACTACATGAAACACCGTTTCTCTTTCTGACATCGGGCTACCCAATGCTGCACATCCACTAGTTATATTCTTAGCTCTAATAATATAACTATCTACACTTTCATTTTGCTTCATCCTTATGTCTTTAATCTCTAACATCATATCAATAATGAGGTCTTCTTCTTTACCCTCGTACATTTTCTTCAATTCGTCCCATATATATTTTGCGTTGGTGCATCCAACAAACATACCAGCGTGTTCATCACTCAAGTTCATTACGATTAATCCAAATGCCTCATCATTTTTTTCTTCCCAAATCTTCCTTACCTTCTTTTCTTCTTCACTCGTTTCATCTTTAACTTTAGGCTCGACCGCTTCAATAATTTCCTTGAACAATTTTCTGGTCTTCAACATAGCACTCATTTTCATTTGCCATGTCAAATAGTTTTTACCATTTAGTAGATCAATTCTGTTCATGGTAAAAGCATGCGAATCTGCCATCACATTGTAGCAATCACTTGACGATGAACTTGACTTTCCCCGTCTTCTTCCACCGACTTTAGGCCTAATTCAAACCAAGTTCTTCCTTGCTTTGTTCCAGCAATTTCCACACCTGCTACCATTAATTTTTGTGCTTCGAATAAAATGAGATCAAGAACCATGAAGAACGTTTTGAAATCGTAAATAAAACAAACTTTTTTAATCCTTCTGCTTACAATGTTCCATCTATCACCAAAAAAACATTTCATAATAATTAATAAAAACTCAACAATCCACTAAGCAACAATAATGTTACTCACGATCTAACAGTCATAAAACATTTTCTTCACAGCAATCATTTTATCTTACTTTAACAGCATACATACAACATCATAAATTATTACATTAACAGCATACAATAGGTTAAATATTGGGGGAAACTGTAAAGTAATGTGTATACCCTAGGCTTGAAAATTTAGGCTAATTTTCTTTTAAAATTATACTCAACTACCAGAATATATTCACCACCCCTTAACTAGTCATTGACAGGAAAAGAGAGAAATACATCCATCATTCTTCCCCAAGCCACTGTTGTACTTTTAACCATTTTTTCCATATTTAATTTACAAAAAGGCATTTTCAATTTTCAGAGGATAGAAATGCCACTTGAATGCTAAATCAAGTATTTCATATGTCAGATAAAGTTTAAGATAGGATTCCTGTAAATATTGAATTATGTAATACTATGAAATGCTGATATTTTAAATTTAATATTTATATGTTGTTTCAAGTTTTCTTAAAAAAAATTAAATTTTACCCTAAGAGGGATTTCTCCTTATTTTATGATTTTTTTTGAACTTGTTATTTCATCCTTAAAAAGTTTTGAAAAAAACCATTATAAGTTAATAGTGGTATTCTCAATAATATATTACAGTACTTCATTTTGCTAAAAGTCTACTATATTTATAAGATTTAACAACCAGCTGTGTAATATTTGTGCTACTGTATCAAAACATTTTTCTACTTTGGAAAATTGATATTTTCTGAAATTACTAAAGTATGCATATATCTTATTTAGTATTCCAGAGCATGCATATACACCCTTCTTATAAGTAGGTTTAATAACGTTTTATAAAAAGATAAGTTCCATAAAGGTAAATTCCACACTCAAAGCAACTTTGTTTAAAATGAAAGATGAAGGTCTTAATAATAACGTAGCATATATAAAAATTTTCAATTCGAACTCAAAATTGATAAAATAAAAAAAAAAAATTTTATTTTTTTTCCCCCCCCCCCCCCCCCCGCCCTGATCGACACTGACGCCATGTTTCGGCAACCGTTACGTCACAAGCTGCCTAGAGGTGTGAAGAAGTTTGCTAATTGTGACGTCATACATTGGACGCTATCAGTACAGGCAGCGCTATCAGTTCTCCCACTTCCCTGGTCAGGGCATCGCAGTGGTCTAGGCCTACAATGGACTACGAATATGAAAACAAGACCGACAGTGATGACAGCGATTTTAGTAACAGTGACAGCGATGTACCAGGCCTGTTAGCAGAATTAAATGCTACGGAAACTTCTGCGATATACAGCCCTATGTATTAAACCATGAAACGGGATCTTCTGCTTGCTGTGTCTGCATGTGCACATTATGGTGGTGTGCGCTCTACACAGCAGATATCCCTACTCTTTCCTTCATTGTTTGACAAATGCTGTTGCGGTCGTTGTTCTTGAAGAATGCCAGACCTGTTTGGAGTTGGAAGAGCATCTAGTTCCACCTAATACGTGATCTAATTTCAGCGAATTTCTTGTTTGAATTGATACTGAATTTATAATGGCAGATGCGTAGACAAAGCAAGATGCTTCAAAAGGAGCTGAACACATGATGCTGTTTGGAGTTGGATAGCAGTTCCCTTGTTGTCAAAAACTAATCCACTGTTTTTTAATCGCTTCTGATTATGGAAATCTATGAAACGTGAAATTTCTATTTGATTGTCTATTTACACATCCAAACAGAGACAAATTGAAGGCATTCCAACATAAAACAGGTTAGCAAAACCTTACGACATGTTAAAAAGCGACTAGAATCTCGGCGACGAAATTCCCAGGTTCTCGCGGCAGGAAATGATGCTTTGTTCCGTCGTGCTCTCTGGAGAAGGGAATGAAAGATCCCACGCAAATTTTCAATTTTCCGAGGCATTTTTCTTAATAAAATATTATGAAATATCGAAAAATTTTGAATGATATATACTTTATACCTGGATTAATGTTACTATACAAAAAAAAATCAAGTCGATTTTTTCTGTGGAGTTTACCTCTAAGTTTTCTTCTGTTAGAATGAGGATTGTCAAAGATGTCCCTAGAATAATTGAAGTACTTAGTTTTGGAAACATTACAGTTGGTGATTTTGGTAATATAATTTATATGGTACATGTGTCTGCTATATATTATGTGGAATATAACATTGTTATTATTTCCATATGCATTTGCAAGGTTCTTATTAAGAGCATTTTAATGTAATGGATTATTACATGGATTTAATATAATGGACATAATCCAAGGGTGCGTTTCTGGTCAGGAGTTGCGTCGTGAAAGTAGGTGGAGCATCACAAAATTTAACGTCATGAAGACCTGGAACATCATCAACATAATGGCTGGCTTAAAAACGCGTTTCTGGTCAATCATCCTGTCGCGAATAGGTTACGTGGTTGTCCAAAGCACTCGCGCATGGTTGTCCAAAGCAAGCAGCGTCGTCTCCTCTTTCTTTGAGATAAGAAACAAAGAGAAGGAAGCACTTGAGGGTGATGATGGGGGCAACTGTGTCATAAAAACAGGGAACTCTTTTCCCCCTTTTTAAAGTTGCAATTTTGATTTGTATTTTACCGTGCAACACTTATTTTAACATCATAACACATATGATATCAAATACATAGATAAAATAATACAGCTCTGCAATGAATCAAAGACCTATGTTGCACGATGATTCCATTTATGTTACTTGTTTAAAAGTTAAAAAAAAAAGATGCACGGTTTATTAATTTCACTTACATGTTGCCAAAGCATTCTGCGGTGTGTATCTATTAAAATAACCACAAAGGATATCTATGTACGTGTATTTATTATTACATACAGTAGTTGAAAAAAAATAATTAAAAAGTAGCCTATAAGTATGTTTTTGATTACAGGTGTTTTGAAGTGAATATAATAATGATTACCCTTCAACCACTCTATAAATATGATAATGATTATTGTTTATTGCTAATACAATCATTATTTAGTCAGTTTTGAAGTCCACTTTTTAATTGATTTTTCTTAAGTGAACTAATGAATTAAATGGACTTATTGTTAATAATACTATATAAAATCGATAAAATCGAATCAAATAAAAATTACAGTTGATAAAAAAGAACATTATAACTGTAATCATAATACGTGCATCCTTGCTTTGATTGATTTTGTCTCTGTTTTCATTGATTTCCAAATCACTAGAAGATTTCCGAGCTGAAGTATAGTATCTGTATATAATGATTATAATGATTCACTGGAAAAAATTATAATTTCTATATTTAAATATATAAATTACCAAAATGCAAACTGTTATCAGGAATTTATGAATTTTCTTAAAACCTGTGTTTTCCTTTGCTTCTTCATCATTTTCAGTTAAGTTTTAGTATTTTAAAACTACTAATTAATGTTTTTTAAAATTAGAATAACTTCTATTTATTTAATTTTGTATTATTAAACTATTCTTCATCCATTTGGATCGTTTTGTTTTTCATTTGTTTTCCTTTATTAACAGTTAATAAGAGACGCATATTTTTTATCGTCTTTTATGTTAACTCTTAACTTTATTAATATTTTTTTAAGATAATCATCATTTATATAAAATCAGCGACGGTGGACTTTGTCACAACAAAGAAAAAATCTAACAATGGGTTATTTACCGATTATACAATCAGGTGGGTTCACTTCTAGTATATAGGATTATCATTATACAATCAATGCAAATGAGTAATATGCGATATATATTAAAATACAGCGGAATGTATAAAAATATACAAATATCAAATGTTAAAAACACAAGTATAAAAATTAGTTTTTCAGTTTTAATTATATTTTTCAGTTAATAAATATAAAATGATATTCCTTTCTAATAAATGATCTTTAAAAATTTCTGAAGAAAATAATGTTTTCTTGTACCCAGCATTCTTGATAAGTAACTCAAAGAATGTGTTTTAGGAATTGGAAATTAATTTCTTTAAAATAAAATATTTCTTTGTTTCTATTATTATCTTTTTATTGTACACAAAATACAAATAACTTATTTAAACGATGATCTTGAAAACAAAAGAGAAGAGGAAATCCACCCCGTTTGGCTATCTAGTTGAAAACCACGTGGACAGTCTTTACTAGCACGTGTAAACTGATGTTTTGATGGTCTGTGCGCATGCCTAATGCCATGAAATGCCCTAGAACCAGGCATCTGCAGGTGCAGGTTTGTTTTAGTGCTTGGAGAAGTTAGCCGCACAAATGCGATTTTTCTAATTGCTCTGCGACGGGTGCTAAAGCCAGCGTTTCTGGTCAAGTGCCTGGCACCGTCATGTCTCACTTCCCCTTTAGGATGGCGGTGGGGGTAGAGGGGAACATCACAACGCGACTCCTGACATCACAACACAAGTCTGAAATTTTAAAATTTCAATATATTTTATTGATGAAATGATAAAAAGCTTTCCCCTGAATTTAATTAATTAACCTATTAATAAGCATCTCCCCTTTAGACTATTAAAGAATATCTGTGGAGGTTTATGGAACTTAACTGTATATTAATTGTTGCATTGAGGACATCATTCATCAATTCTTTTTCATCTCATTAGAGTTTTTGGTTATTCTAAAAGCTTCTAAGAAGTGTATAATCTTACCTATAAGTCATCAGCTATAACTTTTAAAATTTTTCTTTCTGACTTGTACAAATAAGCAGCAGTGAAGAATTAAGTATTTACTTTTCCAAAAGTTTCATAATCATATAGTAATAATCAATGAACGATTAATACATAATTTGTAAATATGTATAAGACACGGACTGTTCAAGTTATTGAATTACTACTGTATAAGTGCTTTGACATATTTAAAATAATTTTAATGTGCAATAGGTACTTGCATGGATTCTTTTAAATTGAATAAATCAGATCAAAAGGGTATTAAGCCACATTTATTGGATATACTAGTAAAAAACAACAAAAAAAAACGGGAATCTAATATGCACTATTCTCAATACATATTATTTATTATACACATATTATTTATTATATACATTTTAATTTTAACACAATGGAAAGAATACTATGTTATTTGTTCTAAATAACTCCAAGTAATATAAATAAAAATTATTAAACATTTCTAACGCATGTATTTTGTCTGAATTCAGTTTCAAAACTTTTAAAGCATCTTTCTCATAGTGTTACTTATGTCCAACGTCATGATTTTGTGAGTATTAAATGACATCATTAAATAAAGATATGTTAATGAAAATTGTTATACTAAATGAAAGACATGAGGAATTCAATCCATATGTCTTTCAATGAGAAAAATCCATATTTTTAATCACAAAAATTTATAAAAATTATTTTCTACATAAAACGGTGAAAAATGTTTTTTAAAATATTCTTTTTCCCATGAAACATTATTAACAAATTAATAAATATCTTATTGAATAATATACAGTTTCTACTATAGAAATAACATAGTAACATTTTAAAATATTCATTACATTTTTGTTTATCAATTACATAAGAAAGATCCAAAATTTCACAATAATGGTTGTATCTCTGAAACTATTGAAGATAGATGGATGGAATTTTTTATTTTGTCTTCTTTTTTATTTCTATTTAAATCCTCTCATTTTTCTATTGTTTTCCATTTTGTGCTAGAAAAATGAGAGGATTTAAATGAATAACAAAATTTTTTTCTAAGTCCCCCCTTAAGTGTCATATAAGTAAAATACCAGCTTCATTTAATTACGTTCCTCGAGGCATTTTTTGTAGCTTAACTATCCATGTGTTGTTAAAATCAACAGTGATGAAATCAGAGACAACAGATTGAATCAAAACTGTTGTTAAATTTTCTGATGAGATCCGTTGAGCCTCATCGGAACTCTGGTTGGAGGGTATGATTTGCAACAATCTGAGGCGATGTTTTCTTCGATGATTAGGTGATCCGTTTGTGAACAAAAAATGATGGTGACATATGATGCGAAGAACCCACAGTGAGATATAGAACCACTCTACATAATAAATTACTTTTGCCCATTTTTTGGGTATTAAATCGAAATAATAGACCACTGCTCAGTTAAAATATCTTCGTTATTTTTTTCTTTAATCGATTAAAATTCTTCTCGTAAAAATTCAAAACCGTAATGAGGAGGGGGGCCTAACTGGGCCTTGGCTAAGGGCCCTTGCATAAGGTATTACTGCCAACTCCCCCTATTAAGCGAGGGATGCCCGCATTCAGTACTTATCCCCCGGTATCCTGCTACCATAGATTTCCCTCTGCAAAACTGATTTTCTGGGAACTGGATACACATGCAGTACTTTCGGCCCAGCCTGGAATGGCCCAAGCTTGGAGAAAAAAGAAGAGTATTATACTCATCTAAAACCCCCTTGGACTGATTATGCAGGAAGCATAGCATTTGTTTTGATTCTGTGCTGTATTTCATTCAAAAACATCCACAGTTTTTGCAATTCAGTAACACTGATATTGATAAAATTCATGAAGAGTTCATTCGGCAAAGTTGACTTTTAGTAACTGCGAGCACTGCGTGCACTGCAGTGAAACATCTCTCAGAGACACCTAAATGAACAACTCATTCATAGCAACTGTTTCGTATGCACCCTGCAGTGATGATCACTCAAAGACGCTACTGTTGACCCATAACTTCAGCATTTTACTCTGAAGTAACTAATTACTATTAGAAATAAATAAAGTTTATTTATAATTCGTAAATATTTAAAAATAATCAATTAATATTATTGAAACGCTTAGTATAAGAATTTACAAAATTATTACTAATTAATAACTGATTTAGCATTTGATATATTAAAAAATATTATTAAATTGCAAGAAATCAATGATTTTATTTGCGTAAAGTGACGGTCCTTTAAAATCACACAAAAGAATTCCATGTTTCCATGTTTGTAAGATTACTAACAATTAAAACGCTCTTTACTCATTTCTTAATCGTATAATTTTATACATTTAATACCAAACGAGTAAATAACCTAAATGTGTAAACATGGAGTTTCTTTGTGTGATTATGACTTTATTCCCTTAAACGGCCATCATTTTACGCAAATAAATACTAAAAAAAAACAAACAAACCATCTGGTATAAATAATAATAATAATAATAATAATAATAATAATAATAATAATAGGTAACAACAACAGGGAATAACCCACCAAATAAACTGGAAGGCCAAGCCGCTATGTTGCCCCCCAACAGGCCAAAGGCCCAAAATGGGGTTAAGATACAAGTAAAAGAGAAGTAACATAATTAGAAAAAAAAAGGACAATAAAAAAAACAGAAAACACAATTTTATTTATATAGATTAACAGAGATATAATAACAATTACAAAGATAAAAATTCAATAATAATAATAATTCAATTCAATTCAGTTCAGTTCATGTACTGTGTTCACACAGCTAATTCAAGCCAACATGGAACTACAATATCGAGGAAATAGAATGAGAGTTACAAGATAAACAATAAATACAACCACAATCACAAAGGCAGGATTTTAACATAACAAGGAAAATTAATTAAATAAATCAATGACATCAGAGTTCTCATTGTATAGTTTTTGAATTCTGAACATTGTATCCCGACGAAATTTTTCTCTGAGTTTAATAGGAGGCTAAAGCTTCATCATGGGCTTCCTCGTAGTATGGAACGGTACTCGAATGAATATGGACTCGAGAAGGTTCGGAGCATCCATCTTCCCTACTAAAACATTCTTAAGAAAGGCAAAATCAATCTTCATTCTAATGTCTGAGAGTGCACACAGATCAAACATTTTGCACCCTATCCAGTTTACAAGACTACATATTTGAACCCCCATTCTATAAAACAGAACAGTAGGACAAAATGGGTAAAACTAGACTACATCAGGACATGGCCGACATCAGGACTACGTGAGCGGAGGCGGACAAAAAAAGTCGCAACTCGTTGCGATTGACAAATGTCACAACTCTCTTCCTCCATGGTGACGTCTTAATCACTAGATCAGCTGTTTCGGTCCTCCTGGATCTGGTTTACGATTGTGCTTCCCTCGTGGAGCTGACGGTAATCCACTCTTGGTCTGCAGCGGAGATTGTATCCCATTTGATTCCTTGGGCAATCATCTAACGCTGGTGGTGCTGCTGGTTCGGTTTCTTCATTGGTTTCTTCTTGAGGCTCCTGAGTAGGGATGATGGGATCTCCATCACCTTCTTCTTCTGGGTTTCCGTTGTCACTGCCTGGTGAGGGTTGATGAACCTCTGATCCCCTAAAACCCATGCTTCCCCATGCTGCCTTCAACCTGTCAATGTGAACAACTTGTCTGTCCCATGAACCAGATCCCTGAACTTCATAGTTTACAGAGCTCAGCTACAGAGTTATTCGATAAGGATCCCCATAGTTAAACCCTAATTTGTTTTTCCCGTTCCCTTGATGAGAAGTAATACTTTATCCCCCACCTGGAAATCTCTCAAGTGCCTTCCCTGATTATGCTGCCTAAGTGTGGCATCCCTACAGATGTCACTCTCATGGTTAACTATGTTAGAAGCGACTCTCAGTCTAGCTGTAAGTTTCCATGCCCGTCTCCCCTTTTCATTCCCCATCCCAAGGCATTGTTGGGTCAAACCCGTACAGTACATAGGCTGGAGTGTCTCTTGTATTCTCATTGTATGTCGTCCGAATACTGAAGAGGACTGCACTCAGGAATTTTTCCCATTCATAAGGTTTCCCATTGCAGAGTGCCTCAAAGTCTCGAGGATGTTTTGGTTCATTCTTTCGACAAGGCCACTTGAATTGGGAAGATAGGCTGTCATACAACTGTGAGTGATGCTGGGATCTTCGAGTACATTATGCATCACTTCTAAGGTGAAATTTGTAACTCTGTCAGATATCACTTCCTTGGGCACCCCATAGCGACAAACTATATCTTCCATAAACGCTTTAGAACTGTTGTGGCCTTTTGATCTTTCAACGGGAAAGCTTCAGGATACCTGGATATTATGTCTATGCAAACGAGAATGTATTTCTCTCCTTTACTCATCTCAGACATTGGCCCCACAATATCCAGGGACACCTTCTCGAAGCAGTATTCGGCATTTATTCCTTTCTGAAAGCGGGCAGGTCCCTTTTTCAACTTGTATTTCTGGCAGGTTTGGCAAGCTTGAATGTATCTGTTAACATCGTTACCCATTGATGGCCAGAAATAATGTCTTTTTAGTTCATTTAGTGTTTTAGTGATACCTTTGTGGCCAGCTAGTTTGTTTCTGTGGGCAATCTCGAGTACGCGGAGTTTCATGTCCTCCCCTATGCACACTCTACCTTTGCCTCGATTTCTCTCTCTCTCACCCCTAGCCTGCTTATTAGGGAACCATATTAGTGTATCCTAAAGATTCCCTTATGTATCCTAAAGTTTCCGTATTTCATAAATTTTCAGGAGTTTTATTATTTTTAGTTAGTGAATTATATATCACACTATATATGGAATCAGAGATCTGAGAGGCCTTTATGTCATCATCCCAGTTATCTCTGTTCACTTTGACAATTCCATTGTATTCACGCACAGGAGAGCGGGAGTGAAATTCTGCAACAAAGTTCTTCTTGCCCTTTACGTGAGAGATCCTGAGGTCAAACTCTTGAATTTTGAGTGACCAACGCAGAAGGCGTTGGTTCATTGGCCCTACGCTCGCTAAGAATGAGAGAGGTTTGAGATCGGAGAGCAAATTGATGGGGAAGCCAAGTATAATAGGTTGGAATTGCCTGAGTGCTTGGACCATAGCAAGCAGCTCCTTTTCAATTACCGAGTAATTGATTTGCGCTCGTTTTAATTTAGTGCTAAAAAAAGCTATCGGTCATATGCCCTGGTCTGTTTGCTGCTGAAGAACTGCCCCCAAAGCCTCTGCTGATGCATCTGTGCATAGGAGAAAGGGTTTAGTATAGTCCGTGGGGTATGAGGACTGGAGGGCTATGATGGCTGCCTTCAGGGAGTCAAATGCTAATTGGCATTCACAGGACCAAACGAACCTTGCGCCTTTCTTGGCCGAATGAATGACCGAAAAAAGTTGGCCGCTCCAATAAATGAGCGCACTTGTTTTACTGTTCTCGGAGTCTCAAGTTTAGTTATCGCCATTACATTTTCGGGATCAGGGGAAAGGCCCTCATGCGAGATTATGTGTCCTAAATATAGCACCTTGGTCATCATTACCTTACACTTTGAAGGTTTCATGATTACATTGTTCTCCCTAAAGATTCCCAATACCCATCTAAGAACTTCCAGATGTTTTTCCGCAGTTTTGGTGTGGATGAGAACATCATCTTGGAAAACATGTATGTAGGGTTGTGATGTATTTGAAAGACTTAATATTTGAAAGTATTTGAGGGTATTTGATTGTATTTAGTATTTTGTATTTCAAATACAATATTTTTACAGTATTTGGAACAGTATTTCCAAATACACTTTCAAAGTATCTTGTATTTCAAATACTTTCTTCAATTTTAAATGACTATTCCTCCACTCAAATTGTTGTTGGACCAGTCGATTTTCCCAATCAGCAGTACTTCAAATCAGAACGACTCCCACTCCAAATGAGGGATCATGGGATTCTGATTCCCAACCAAAAAAACCCTCTGTTGATTTCATTGCAGTTGGTTAATTCGTTCATTGCTTGAATACTGCTTGCGGTTGTGCTTTGCCATGCAAAGGAGGTTGTACTGTGCCACAGGTAGATTTTTTGCTAATTCTTTCTTCAAGATAAGTTTTAAAATGGGTAACGTTTAAATTCATTGTAGTTAAGTTCATGAATTTATAGTAATGGGTTCAACTAACGTGATCAAGCGGGAAAAGTCAGGGAATTTTACGAAATCGTTTTGCTAGACACCCTGTATAAACGACATCTTTAAAAGATAATAAAAAAATCGTATATTTTCGACAGGCCCGGATTGCAAATTTTCCGTCTGAGTGATGCCAAATTTGAAAAGTTGCTGTTATTGAAGAAAAATTGTAAAAAGTCGTAAATAAATTAAAAGTATTTTTTTGCATTTGTAAATACGTATTTAGTATTTTGTATTTGAAATACATTTGACTGGAAGTATTTGAAATATTTTAAAATACATTTGTAGCCACATATTTTGTATTTTGTATTTTTGACAAAAGTATTTGTCACAATACTACATGTATGTTCTGGTACAATCTGTCATACAGGGCTGGAAGGTATGAGCAGAGTTCTTTGCACCCTGAGGCATACGTGTCAACTGATATTTGCCCCAGGGTGTCTGGAACCCAAAGCAGTGCCTAAGCTCTGGTGCTATGGGTAATTGGTAGTACCCAGAATTCAAGTCCAATACGCTAAAATAATTGTATTCATGCAGGTCATTTAAAATGTCATAAATTCTGGTTATGGGGTAGTTAAGGGCCATGGTGACACTGTTCATCTTGCGCAAGTCTAGGGTGATGCATATGTCACCGCTATCTTTCCAGCCCACATGGGTGGGTGAGTTCCATCGCGAATGGCTTGGTTCGATGATACTGGCATGTAAATAAAAGTCTATCTTTTCTTTTAGTGCATTCAGATGAATCTTGGGAATGGGGTACTGTCTCACGAATATAGGACGAAACTGGTCAATTTCAAACTTGACCATCACATTAGTGACCCCTGAGAGCATCTCTATTTCCTCAGCAAAGTTTTCCATGTGATAGGTCAAGAGCTCATCTAGCTGTCTTTTCATATTGGAATCAAGATCACCCTTAGCAATTCAGTCAATGACCTTGTTCTGTGCATGACAACTTCCTCACCCTGAGAATCCTTGAATTGGAACTTAGCCATGTTGATGAGATCGTTCCCCAAAATGCCCTTGTATTGGCGTTCTTTAAAGTTGTGAACCAGAAACCGGCGATTTTTAAAATAGGCTTGCCCTATGCAAACGTCAGCCATTGCTACTGGAATTGTTTATTCCAGACAGGATTATGTTTTCGGGGATAAGCATCACTCTGTTTCCCAATAGTTGAACAGTATCCTTATGGATCAGTGAAATTTCACTTCCGGTATCGATTGTCATGGGGATAGCCATGTCCCCTGTCCATATTTCTAAGTAAAATAAATCATTATTCCACGTTTAGCTAGCACTTCATTGGAGAGGTTGCGTGTGGGCCAAGATGTGGCTGCCTGCTTGGCCCGTTCTAGTTAAAATCACATTCATATGACATATGGTACGGGCTATTACATTTCCAGCAGCGCCTTTTTTGTGCTGACTTAGACTTATTTCGCGGCTGTTCCTTTGGTTTTTTTTGAATGGATATTTATAAGAGAAAAGGACGAGACACAAAAACCTTGGAATGCAATAAATAGTTAATAAATACAACTGAAAAATAAAA
>JAHWFO010099258.1:47507-87433 GCA_023313115.1 Rhysida immarginata
CATATATCCTATTTAGCATCCTGAGCATGCATATACACCCTTCTTAAAAGTAAGTTTAATAATTAAAAAAAATGTTCCTTCAGTTTTCTTCTGTTAGAATGAGGATTGTCAAAGATATCCCTAGAATAATTGAAGTACCTAGTTATGGAAACATTGCAGTTGGTGATTTTGGTAATATAAGTTATATGGTACATGTGTCTGCTATATGTTATATGGTATATAACATTGTTATTATTTCCATATGCCTTTGCAAGGTTCTTATTAAGAGCATTTTAATGTAATGGATTATTACATGGATTTAATATAATGGACATAATCCAAGTCTGATATTTTAAAGTTTCAATATATTTTATTTATGAAATGATAAGTTTCCCCTGGATTTAATTAATTAACCTATTAATAAGCATCTCCCCTTTAGACTATTAAAGAATATCTGTGGAAGGTTTATCGAACTTAACTGTATATTAATTGTTGCATTGAGGACATCATTCATCAGTTTGTTTTCATCTCATTAGGGTGTTTTGGTGTTCTAAAAGCTTGTAAGAAGTCTATATGGAGGGTTGTTTACAATCTATGGTAATGATTTGCATGGCGCGTGACGTCTCAACCAATCAGCGTAGGTATGCAAATTTATGTAAAAGTACAGGTGAGTACTTCAACATTTGTGTGGCAGGCGGAGGGTTAGTTTGCTCGGAGAAATGCCGCCGAAAGTGTCACAGTTTTGGGAAGGGTACATGACAGCCCTTTCCGATGCGAAATTCAGTTATTCCGCAATAATTACGACATGTAGGAAAAGAGGTTTCATCATTTCAAAGAAAGGAGTTCATAACGTGTTGGCTGGTGTTGGTTTGGCCCATACAGGACAGATTTTCGGGACTGCAAAGCAAGCAAATCCAAGGACACCTACAAGTCGCACAAAGGCTGTCATTCTGAAAGTTAAGAAAATGGTGATGGGGAACAGTCCAGCGACCCAAAGGACCATTGCTGCTAAGGTAGGAGCATCTCTTCGTACCGTAAGCAAGATTATCCATAAAGATTTGGGACTGCAAAAGAGACATAAGAGCAAGGTTCACAAGCTCTTGCCAAGGCACATTTCAGAACGTAAGACCAATTGCAGAAAACTGTATGAATGTCATCTTGCTGGGGATAAATGGAAGTATGTGGCCACATTAGACGAAGCATATGTTTATCTGTCGGACTGCAATAAACCAAGGGCGATTTTTTTCATCCACTGGGAGCCAAATCGTTTCCAAATTGGTACAGAGAATGTCGTGAAAGTTTTTCGAAGGGATTCATGATCGTCGCGGGTTATTCCTATAAAGGCAAGCTACAGATACAGAGAATGGCTCAAAATGTAAAGGTGAATTCTGCGTACTATCAGGAACACGTTCTGACACCAATTTATATAGAGGAACTACCTGCTCTTTACGGAAACGACGTTGACAAGGTCCGTCTCCATCAAGACAAAGCGTCCAGCCATACGTCCAAATCGGCACAGAATTTTCTGACAAGAATGGATCAGCAAACAGGAATCCAAGCTATACCGTTTACCGAGATACCAGTGAAGTCTCCAGATGCGTCGCCCATGGATTTTTGCGCATTTGGACTATTAAAACGAGCCTTGGGAAGCCGACGTCCTCGTTCATTGGATGGACTATGGAAATGTTGTCAGCAGGAGTGGCAACGTATAAGTCTTACCGTTCTTCACAGTAGTCTACTGCAATGGAAACTGCGCTGCAGAGCGATAGTAGTATCCCATGGCCATCAAATAGAGCATGATCGCTGGTGGAGAAAGGGAATTTCGGGGAAATAAGACCGAATTCGTATCGTTACCATAGATTGTAAACCCTCCGTAATCTTAAGTATAAGTCATTTAAATTTTTCTTTCTGACTTGTACAAATACGCAGCAGTGAAGAATTTAGTATTTATTTTTCCAAAAGTTTCATAATTATATAGTAATAGTCAATGAACGATTAATACATAAATTGTATAAGACATGGACTGTTCAAGTTATTCAATTACTACTGTATAAGTGCTTTGACATATTTAAAATAATTTTAATGTGCAATAGATACTTGCATGGATTCTTTTAAATTGAATAAAGTCAGATCAAAAGGGTATTAAGCCACATTTATTGCATATACTGGTAAAAAACAACAAAAAAAAACAGGAATCTAATATGCACTATTCTAAATACATATTATTTATTATACATTTAATTTTAGCACAGTGGAAAGAATACTATGTTATTTGTTCTAAATAACTCCAATTAATATAAATATAAATTATTAAACATTTCTAACGGGTGTGTTTTGTCTGAATTCGATTTCAAAACTTTTAAAGCATCTTTCTCAAAGTGTTACTTATGTCCAACATCATGAGTCTGTGCAGTATTAAATGACATCATTAAATAAAGATATGTTAATGAAAATTGTTATACTAAATGAAATACATGAGGAATTCAATCCATATGTCTTTCAATGAGAAAAATCCATATTTTTAACCACAAAAATTTATAACTATTATTTTCTACGTAAAACGGTGAAAAATGTTTTTTAAAATATTCTTTTTTCCATGAAACATTATTAACAAATTAATAAGTATCTTATTGAGTAATATACAGTTTCTACTATGGAAATAAAATAGTAACATTTTAAAATATTCATTACCTTTTTGTTTATCAATTACATAAGATCCATAATTTCACAATAATAGTTGTATCTTTGAAACTATTGAAGATAGATCGATGAAATTTTTTATTTTGCCTTCTTTTTTATAATACTATTTTGTACTAGAAAAATGAGAGGATTTAAAAGAATAACAAATTTTTTTCGAAGTCCCCCCTTAAGTTCCATATAAGTAAAATACCAGCTTCATTTAATTACGTTCCTCGAGGCAGTTTTCGTAGCTTAACTATCCACGTGTTGTTAAAATCAAAAACTGAATTGTAAATTCCTAAATAATAAGACTAATGAAAAACTAAAATTTAAACGAATAAAATTGAGGAACCAATTGTTAAATAAAAAAAGAGTTGTAATTCATTTTTATATTCGAGCAGATAAATACATAATCTAGCGTTATCATAAGCACACTTACGATAATGTTAAACGAAGCGAGCATCAATTGTTGAACCATTCTGTGTATGCATTGATTATTTCTTCATATACTATTGCTAAAGCGTTTATACATAATAATATATACGGTTGAAGCGAGCAATTACCTACTTGCGATTAGCTTTGACAACAGTAATTCTATTTAGAATTCAGACATTGATAATCTTAAGCCTAATAGCAATTTGCTTGATAGCAATTAGCTATGGACAACAATTGCTATGGACTTACGAGTTGTTATATTACATGTCATATCTTACACCTATATTCATAATGAGCAATTTTGCACATTAGTTTAGGCACTCAAGACCATTGTTGAATACAAATTTCATATAATTGAATTTGTTCTCAATAATGGTTTAAGTAAGAGCAAGAGCATGAACACTCATTCTGAATATGGGTGTTAGCATTGAATGTGTCCAATGGTACGATGTAGTACCATTGGAACACGTCCTATTAAGCAAATTTCGAATATCATTAATTACTCGTTTTATTCATTCATGAAACGTCATTACAAGTTGTTTGATATGTTACATGCCATATTTTAGCATTGAAAGTTTAATGGTACCAAATGGTACAATTAGGGCACATACTGTTAAACTAATTTCCACTGTCATTAGTTACTCGTATTCATTCATGACACTTACGCAAACTGCAAACGTAAACATACGATGAAGGCCATTTTTTGCCAACCAAAGCAATGGCCGACAGGCTTTCAACAGTCTTTCAAATGGAGACGTGTTGGTGGCGCTGAAAGCAGCTCGTGAGCGATCTACAGTTACGAGTTGTTTGATATATTATATGCCATATCTTAGAATGGAAAGTTTCAATGGTACCATGTGGTACGATTAGAATACGTACTACTAAACTACAAAATAAATAATAATAATAAAAAGACGAAAACGCCATCACAGTAACTCAAAGAGTCCTCCCCTGTGGAGTGACTGGGAAAGACCACCTGCCTATTATTATTCATCTTACAACAAAAGAAAGCGCACCGTGATTTAACCTCAATTACCACTATCATTAATTACTCATTATATTCATTCATAGCTCTTCGTTACAACTTGTTTCATATATTACATGTCATATCTTAGCATTGTATGTCCAACGGTACCATGTGGCATGATCAGGATACGTACTACTAAACTATCATTAATTACTCATTATATTCACTCATGAAACGTTGTAAAGAATGGTTTGATATATTACATGCCATATCTTAGCACTGAAAGTTCCAATAGTACCATGTAGTACGACCAGGATACGTACTACTAAACTAATTACCACTATAACTCTGCCGTAGTCGGTCCCAAGCCCGATTGAGAAAGGAGGAGGGAACACGCAAGATAAGGTGTAAGGCATCGTGCTGAGGTCTGGGTGGCCCAGCGTGTATAAAAATGTGTGTCACGAACCCATTGAGGAACCTGGCGAAACCTCAATGTATTTAACCTTGCGTCAGGAGAGGGGGGTAGCCTGACGTGGACTATATATTTCCCCCCGGTTCTCCGGTATTGTATGGATACCGAAATTGAGAAAGCACCCAAAACAGGATCTGGTTTACCTTCGGGTGATAACTGATCAAATCTTCAAGGAGGAGTTGATGTCAAGGTTCCCGCGGTTGTGGGGGCGGAAGGTGGCATTGCTACCGCCGCTTCCGGAGTGGCGGGGACCAAGACGCCAACACTCACTAGATCGCAAAAGCGTAATCGAAGGAGAACAAAGAAACCAGGATCTCTGAAAGCTGGTGAACAATCAGCTGAAGGGATTTCTGGTTCAGTTCCTTCAGGACAGAAGAGGGATAGACCTGTGGATTCCACTCTCTCTCCAGCTAGTGTTGTAGCTAGTAAGAGATTGAAGGAGGATCAAGGAAAATCCTACAAACAGGCTGTTAGCAGCATTAAAATGGCCATTATTAAAAGGTCATTTCCTGCAGAAAAGTTATCTGCTGACGAGGTTTCCCTTATTCAAATGGAGATCCTCGATAGAATAGATACCATTCCTGAGGGTAACTTTTTACCAAGAATTAATCAACAGAGTCTGTTAGCCGGCGCGTTGTTGGTCGTCTGTGAAGATGAGGAGACAACAGCCTGGTTGACTAGCTCTTTTGACAACAATGACAAAGTCTTGAGGAAGGAGCTCTCTTGCCTTAAAGTGATTAAGGCGAGTGAGCTTCCTAAGCCTGTTAAGGTTGCCTTTAAGACAAAGGATAATATCACTAAAGATGCAAATGTTCTACTTCGGAGGATGAATCGTTTCAACCCCGAACTGAACACCAGTGAATGGGGAACCGTCAATAGACTGGTTGAACCTCATTCAACTAGATGGATCTTCGAGGTCTATGAGAGTTCCTTAGAAGCCATCAAGAAGGCCAACTTAGTTGCAAATACTGGCATCGATCAAGGTATCTTCAAGATCCTGACCGATCCGAAGAAAAGACCTGGTTCCGAAACTGAGAAGGATGCTAACCTGAAAGCAACCACTCAGACACAGGTAAGTCCAACTAAAGTTTATTCTAAAATATCTGTTGGTAATAGGATGACTTATCCGACATTGCAAGTGAATTAGGTGCACTTGACTTTATAGATACAGCCTCAGAGAATACACTTCAACCCATATCTCCAATGAACCTTAAAGATGTTGAAATTGAACTTACTGATGAGGAAAGGCTTTTAGGCACTTTTACCAGTCCCAGCGGAGGTAAGAGGACTTAACTTTCCTCTGTCTGATACTGCGACTGTGCTTAGGATCATCCAGATAAATCTTCATCACAGTCGATCGGCCTCTGCGTTGCTTTACAACAAGATGGCCTGTGGTGATGTTGAGATGGTAATAATCCAGGAGCCCTGGATAAGGGATGGAAGGGTTGTTGGACTATCAAAAAGATGTGGGAATATCTTTTTTGATACAAGATCCAACAGACCTAGGGCATGCATCTATGTTAGAAAGGACCTGCATGCCATGTTCATGGTCAGTAATTCTGACAGTGATAATGCTGTAATTAAGTTGACCATGTTTGGTGAGAATAAAACTGATATTCTCATAATGTCTTCATACTTTCCTTATGATGACTGTAGTGTTCCATCGAGGAAAGTTGAAGAAACCATTGAACAATGTCTAAAATTCAATCACAAGCTTATTATTGGCTGTGATGCCAATGCACACCACGTTGTTTGGGGAAGCAGTGATTGCAATCAAAGAGGAGATGAATTATTGGAATTCATCCTTCAAAAGAACTTGCAAATCATAAATAAAGGTAATGAACCTACTTTTGTGACTTGCAATAGAAAGGAGGTTATTGACCTCACACTTTGTCTTAGCAATTCCACTGATTTTATCAGTAATTGGCTTGTCATGGATGAGAAATCTCTATCTGATCATAGATATATTTTCTTCTCTATTGCAGGCATCAGGCTTTTAAATAGGACGGAAAGGAGGCGGAATCCCAGAAACACTGACTGGGATTCATACCTTGAAGACCTTAGGATCGCAACGGAAGGTATGTATAATAAAATGTCTTCAATGGTTGACTTGGAACTAGCTGTTGCCCAGTTGCAACGTGCTATCATCCAGTCTTACCATCAAAATTGTAAGGTGAGGAAAACTAGCCTACCAAGACAGGTTTCTTGGTGGAATAATGAGCTTAGTTTTCTTCGCAGAAGTAGCAGAAAGCACTTCAATAAGGCCAAGAAAACTGGTGAGTGGTCTCTTTATAAAGAAACCCTCACCAGATATCACATGGCAATTAGGAAGGCTAAGATAGATGCCTGGAATAAATTTTGTGAAAATTTAAGGGGCTTATCCACTACCGCAAAGGTAATGAGGATATTGTCCAAGGATAGTGTAAATCAATTAACTTCTGTTAAGAGGAATGATGGCAAATTCACAGAATCAGGTGAAGAAACATTAGCAGAAATGCTAAGAGTACACTTCCCTGGTTCAGTGCAGGTCATCAACTTGAAGACATCCATTTCTATAGGTAGATTTAAAACCAAGAGAAAATGGGAATGGGATGTTTCCAAAAAGATTGTCACATATAATAAAATTAAATGGGCAATTAATTCATTCGAACCTATTAAATCTCCTGGGAAGGATGAGGTAACTCCTATTCTGTTGCAGAAAGGAATTGATATTTTGGCACCCATACTGTGTAGAATCTACAGAGTATGTTTGGTGCAGGGGTATATTCCAGAGGCTTGGAGACAAACAAAAGTTGTTTTTATCCCCAAGCCTGGAAAATCGACTTATTTTGAGGCTAAATCTTTTAGACCTATTAGCCTCACTTCCTTTTTTCTTAAAACAATGGAAAAACTGGTAGACAGATATCTTAGGGAGGAGGTTTTGATAACAAAACCCCTCTCAGGACATCAATTTGCTTACCAGCAAGGTAAATCAACTGAAGCGGCAATTTTCGAGTTGGTACTTCTTGTTGATAAAACATTAACAATGAAGGAAACTTCATTAGTAGCCTTTCTAGATATCGAAGGAGCCTTTGATAAAGTATCCACTTATACAATTATCAGGGCTCTTGAGAAGCGGGAAGTTGATAAAATTATTATCAAATGGATAACTAAGCTGCTTACAACCAGGAAAGTAGAGGCTGAACATCTTGGTGACTCATGTATGGTTCGAGTGGCGAAGGGGTGCCCACAGGGTGGAGTTCTTTCACCTTTGTTGTGGTGCCTCGTCGTCGACGAACTATTATGTTAGCTGGAGAAAGATTGAGTAGACTGCCTTGGATATGCTGATGACATTGCGATCATTGCAAGAAGAAAATTTCTTAACACTGTCTCGGACATTCTTGAAGGAATTCTCAAGAAGGTAGAGAAATGGTGTAAAGAGGTAGGTCTGTCTGTTAATCCAGACAAAATAGCTATTGTTCCTTTTTCTAGGAAAAAGAATTTAAATTTTAGAAGTATTAATTTCTTTGGTAAAAAGTTAACTTATACTTCTGAGGTCAAATATCTCGGTGTCTTCCTTGACAGCAAGCTTTCATGGGGAAAACACCTGGAATATTGTTTATTACGTGCTAAAATGATCTTCTGGACTTGTAGAAGAGTCGTTGGCAAGTCATGGGGGCTGAGCCCCAAACTTATTCATTGGGTATATACTAGTGTCAGATGTCCAATGATGACTTATGGCTCTGTTGCATGGTGGCCTAGAACACAATTAAAGACAGTCAGGAAAGAACTAGCTAAAGTTCAAAGAATGGCATGTCTTACTATTACAGGTGCAATGAGAACAACTCCGACTAGTGCTTTAGAACTTCTCTTGGACCTGAAACCTATTCACTTGCTTGTTGAAGCAGAGGCTGCAATGACAATTTACCGAATATGCAGCCCTGACAACTGGCATAGATGTTTAGATAATATAGTATACTAGAAGAGGTACCCGGCGTTGCCCGGGATAATTACACTTGCACAAACTTTTCCTTTCATTGTTAGTCATGATATATTGATTGTTGGTCCATGCAGAGCGTTTGTGAATTGCGTGTTGATACCATTGTTGATACCTATTGTTGTACAAACTTTGCCTTGCATTGTTGGTCATGAGATATTTCTCATTAATATGCCTTGCCATAACCATGAATATCGATTTTTTATCGATATTTATTATTTTTCCGAAATCTGAGGTAGACAGTGACCTTCCTCATGCTTTGAAGGTCATGTATGCGAAATTTTATCAAGATCGGAATAAAACTGTAGATTTGTATAAAAAACATACACACAGACCCACAGACGCACAGACCCACAAACATCCTTCTTTATATATATAGATAGAAGATGATAAACTAAAAAAGGGGGTGTTATGACATCCGGTTTTTCATATGACTGTCGATAGAATGCTTCCGAAATATGATTTCGATAAGCAATATGTTGTCTCCATTCCAATTAGGGAGGAATGGAACACAAAGACGCTTTTGTCATTTAGGGATCACGAAATATGGTTTACGGATGGATCCAAAATGGCGTCTGGAATAGGCGCAGGTATATGTTGTCCTAGTATATCATTTCTTAGATTTAAACATTTAGGGGGTTTTATACTCCAACCGGCAGAAATTCAAAATGTTACTGCTAGGCAGATCTTAAGATTTGCAGATGCATCTGGTCTACTTGTGAGACAAGATTAATAAAGGTTTTTGGGGATAGTACAATAGACCTGAGGTCGTGGTGCTTGGTTTCTTGGTAACCACCCCTTTTTAAATTCAAGTCAATTCAATTCAATTACCACTATCATTAATTACTCATTATATTCATTCATGAGACGTTGTTACTAGTTGTTTGATATATTACATGCCATGTCTTATAATGGAAAGTTCCAACGGTACCTTAAATTACCATTAGAACACGTAGTACTAAACCAATTCCAACAGTTATTAATTACTGTTTAGCTTTGAAGGTTCAAAAGGTGACATATGGTATCATTAGAACATGTACTTGTAAACAAATTTCGGCCATCATTAAGTATTCGTTATATTTGTTCATGATACATCGTTATGAGTTCTTAGCTACATTACCCGACTAATTACCCGATTCTGACCCGTTCAGAGTCGATACCGGAATCGATTCCAATTTTCACGGAATCGCCCACCGACTTTAACGTCAGTGTCAGAGAAAAAAAGAAAGGAGAAAATTTCATTGGTGGTCATGGATATGGCACAAGAAATGAGAGGGGAAACAGACTTGTGGAATTTGCAGAGAACGAACAACAATCTCATGAATTCCTTTTTTCAAGAAGAAACCTCAGCGTAATTGGGACTCGGAAAAGCCCAAATGGAGCAACTAGTGAAATAGATTACATTCTGGCAAATAGGAAGCACTTGATACAAGACTGCACCGTTCTCAACAACTTCAATAGAAAAAGCGACCATAGAATGATAAGGTGCAGCTTGTTCTAAACGCGAGAACATAAAGACGAAAACTTTTCAAGAACACAAAGAAGATCATCAACATTGCACGTCTACAGGAATGCAGAACAAAATTCCAGCTAGAATTGCGAAATTGCTTTGAAATCTTATAGAGCGGCATTCAGGAAGGTGACATTACAGATATTAACAGGACACTATAAGAACTAAACACACATTATAACTAAACACTTAAAAGAAGCAGCGGAAGTAGTAGCTGGAGAACAAGTTTCCAAACCACAGAAGAAACGAGGAAATTAATGAAAAAAAGGAAGAGAAATGAAGCCAAAAAGAGAAGATACAAATCAGTTAAAGAATATGCGGAGCTTTGCAAGACAATACGGAAACACATCATAGAAGATGTTTGAAAGTTCAACTGCAATCTTGTCAAAAAAGCTATTGAAGGTAACAGAAATTGAAAACTGCGAAGAGAAAGCTCTGCATTGGAAGGAGGGGGATATTTGCACTCAAACAGTGCAAATGGCACAATCACAAAGAATGGCAGTGAAATCATCCACATTGTGGAGGATTTCTACAATAAACTTTACAAATGTGAGGAGGATAATGATGTAAGAAGAGCAGACCAACGGAAAGGAAAAGATGAAGTGTCACCAGTTATGGAAGGCGAAGTTGACAAGGCTATTAAATCCATGAAGAAAGGAAAGTGCCCCGTAGAAGATGGAATCACAATTGTTCAAATTGTTCAAACCTCATGATCTGGGGTTGCTTCTGCTGGGCTGGACTAGGCTCAACAACATAGTACAGCAATAAAATGAAGTCTCCAGAAGATCTGAGCATATTGAGTAACCATCTTCTACCCTCAAATCAGTACTTCTTGAAAAGGAATGTCAAACTTCTAAAATTCTTAGTAAAACTCTACAATAAAGCATTAAATGTTTTCTTAATAATTATTCATAAATGATGTAAATATATTATTCTTAAAAATATAAAAGACTAGCAGAGAACCTGGCGTTGCCCGGGATAATTACGCTTGTAGGTAAACAGAACAACCTCAAAAAGCTAAATTAAACCTCCAAATTGGTTCAATAATAACTCAATCACTACAATATAGACCGAAGGGACTATCCATTCTAAGAAAAATCCGAAAGACAGGAATTTACCTCTTCACTGAAAAAATCCTTTCTAGGTGATATACCGGGACTTGATTTACCGAAAAAATTTTTTTAAAGGCTCACAATGGATGGACCTCTCCAAGGATGCCTTCTAGTCTAAATAATTTTTTACTCACGTAATCTTACTTTAGATGTACACTTGATGTTGCTGCAATTTCCTTTCTTCTTTCGATGTCTTGAAGCAAAAATTGGCCATTCATCACTTTGTGTAGTTTAGCGGCCGCCGATTCTTTTATTTACTTGCTTACCATTTGCTCAATACAGCACGGAGCTAAAAGAGTGCTTCGTCTATAGTCTTTCACTCTTTCTCAATAGTCTGCTAACTCATTATCTCCAGTTACTGATCATTTTTAAAGATTTTCAAGAAATTGCTAATTACTAAGGATTCTCTTTTCTAAGAAAAGCCTGAATAACAAGAATTCTATGCATTGAATTCTATATTGCACAAACTTTGCCTTGCATTGTTGGTCATGAGACATATATTGTTGATCCTTGCATAGTGTTGGTGCAATGCGTGTTGATACCTATTGTTGCACAAACTTTTATTTGCATTGTTGGTTATGAGATATATATTGTTGGTCCGTGCAGTGCGTTTGTGAATTGCGTGTTGATACCACTGTTGATACTTATTGTTGCAAAAACTTTGTCTTGCATTGTTGGTCATGAGATATTTCTCATTAATATGCCCTGCCATAACCATGAATATCGATTTTTTATCAATAATTATTATTTTTTCGAAAACAGAGGTAGACAGTGACCTTCCTCATGCTTTGAAGGTCATGTATGCGAAATTTTATCAAGATCGGAGTAAAACTAGATTTGTATAAAAAACAAACAAACAAACAAACAAAGAAACATCCTTCTTTATATACAGGGTGTTTCATAATTGGTGTCCCGTCTTTAGGTCTAAATAATGGCTCAAGGGGAACAGGTGGGGGGGAAATGAATATTGATTATTTGATTTTGATGTCCACTAATTCCGAATAAGAACATTTCGCGTCCCTGAGGGTGAAGTGGTAAATTTTGAAAATTTTAATTTTGTAGGGGTAGGGGTTAGACCCCATGTGTTATTTAGAAAGTTGTAGAGCATCATGTAAAGTGTGGGTTTAGCAAAAAACCCGGAGAAAAAATCTCATCCCTTGCCTTTATCAAGCGGGTGAATTGAAAGGTATGGCTAGCTAACGTAGACAAAAACAGAAAAACTCATTAGAAACTTATTAGAACTTTATTACTTATTAGAAAACAGTATATTTGCAAATGAATGAGAATGAATGAGTCGTTAGCCTGTAAAGCTAATAAAGTTCTAATAAGTTTCTAATGAGCTTTTCTGTTTTTGTCTACATTAGCTAGCCATACATTACCCACTCGATAAAGGGCAGGGGATGAGATTTTTTCACCGGGTTTTTTGCTAAACCCACATTTTACATGATGCTCTGCAACTTTCTAAATAACACATGGGGTCTACCCCTACCCTTACAAAATTAAAATTTTCAAAATTTACCCCTTCACCCCCAGGGAAGCGAAATGTTTTTATTCTGAATTAGGGGACATTAAAACCAAATAATCAATATTCATTTTCCCCCAATCTGTTCCCCTTGAGTCGTTATTTGGACCTAAAGACGGGACACCAATTATGAAACACCCTGTATATAGAAAGAAGATGATTATGGTTTTGGAAATTTTATTGAATTGCCCTGAAAAGTTTTGGAAAAGTCATGGAATTTTATCTTTGATCAAGAGTACGAACCCTGTGGATCTTGATTCTAATTGTGGTTTGCTCTTTGTGCTGCGTAACTTCTTTAGGCTATAGCAGCCTTATACTCCATACGGATGTTAAAATTTCCAGATTTGCTGCAATCCATGGCATAAGGCATTGTTCTATGGGAGAAACAAGTAATTAACTTTTTCTTTGGTTAGGCTTAATGTGGTATTTATTATAGTTAGCTATTTGTTTAATCATTTTGATTTTTTTTTTATCTTCTTAGCTTGTCATCAGAATGTTGACAGCTTTCAATACCGCTTTTTTGTGTGGAAACTGTAGTTGGAGGAAGCATGTATAAAAGCAGTTCAGTTTCCTGTTGAATACTAATCTGTTGTCAATCCTGCTAATTTTTAAATCCAAGAAAGGAAGCTTAGCATGCTCTTTTTAACCTTTTACAGGCAGCTAAAGGAAATAATGAAAATTTTTCAATGGAATTTGAATATGTTGCTACTATAGTCTCATATATACTGAGGTAAAAGAAATCAGCTCGAAAAAATTTTTTTGACCGGATGAAAAAATATGTTGCCAAAATGGGAACGTTGGCATGCTTATGGGTAACTTTTCAGTACATTTCATGACAACTGTTTTAAGTTTTATATTCATTTATTTTTATTACCATTGCTATAACATAAAAAACAGCATAAATTATTTGTTTATCTGCAAATATAAGGAAAGGAAAACATTTCAGTTAACAAATAG
The DNA here is from genome assembly GCA_023313115.1 of Rhysida immarginata. Taxonomy (NCBI): domain Eukaryota; kingdom Metazoa; phylum Arthropoda; class Chilopoda; order Scolopendromorpha; family Scolopendridae; genus Rhysida; species Rhysida immarginata. The sequence goes on from JAHWFO010099258.1 coordinate 61,117, forward strand.
CTTATATTTATGACATTTACGATCATGTAGTCTGAACATATCTTATGTATGTTGTCGCTTTTCACATTTTGTTAATTGTAATCGCGTAATTATTTTTGGCACATTATGCATCTACCTTGAAAACAGTTTTCTAAAAAATGATTTTTACCATTCTTTTATCTGCCTTGCAAGTTCGGAATATTGGTCCTCCAAGACATTGCCGTGGTCCAGTTTCTGTCTTCCAAAGAGACATCGTAACAAATCCTCTAAGATAATTGGGGTGAATGTGTTGAAAAAAACATGAAACCTTCTAAAACAGCAATGTTCTGTACGTTGCTGAAATGTTTCCACCACCATTTTTTGAAACGAAGACATGGTCGGTAACTTGACAGAAGATGGTCTAATAAGTCCACGCCGCCCTTTCCTTCATTATATTTTCGGATCATTAGCGACTGGTGGACTTCTTTGTCTTTTTGCTGTTTCGCTCTTCCTTTAGCTTTATACAGAGGATGCACTTTGTAGTGATTACTGTCAGCAGTCACAATTGCATTGTGATTCCAGCGAACGCAAGTAACTTTTGCGTTGGACTGATAACACTGGGCAACAAAATTTTAAAAAAATTCCGAGATAAAAATAGTCATTTGTTAACGAATTCAATGTGCTAAACACGAATATAACTAAGAAAAAGCTGAATTGGCTGCGGTTTCTTAGTAATGTGTACGAATTTTTTAGAAAAATGTATATGCGTAAATATTATATAATACATGTTAAGAATACCGTAATCATCTTCGGACTTTCGTTTTTTTTTTTAGCTTTTCGTTTGTAAACATCGTGGGGAGCATGTCTGATGATTTTGTGGCCCCATAAAAACGCCCTCTTTAATTTTGGATTCAACTAAGTCGGTTCGACAAGTGGCATGTCTGAGTCGAGGAATTTTTCATGTAGGTGCTTGAAATACCATGGCTTTTACCAAATTTTTTACAAGATCGAGGTTGATGTGTAAAGGAGGAATGGTGATTTTGTGTAGTTCTGCCAGTGGTGGGCGTTGTACATTCATTTCTCCAGGCTTAAAAGATGCTACTATACAAATAATGTCAATATTTTTGCAACCAGAGCCAATCAACTTTTTTCAATGTGATATTAGTGTTCAGCACGTTAAATTCATTCTAGATTGGGTACTTTCAACTAAGAAGCAATTTCTTTGTTGCCCAGTGTAATCAAAAGAGCAACGATCTTTTTTTCTCATTTCATTCTCACTTCGTGGTGGGCAGTGGTTGGTTCTGTTATCTCGAATAGATCCACAGGCACGAATTCCTTTCTTCGTAAGTTCCATCAACAAATCACAGCTTGTAAAGAAGTTATTGTAAAACACTGGCTGGGAAGGATCTTCAATAATGTTCAACAGATTGTTTACAACTGTTTTCCCAATCTTGTATGGGTATCTATCAACCCCAGAGAACACATAATTTGTAACAAAACCGTATAGGTTTATTTTTTATAACGTTTTTGCAGAATGTCTGCCATGATAGGGCACTATCTGCTCATCGATACTCATAACATCTACTCAGTAATGGTAACAGAACATGCCAATGTTCCCATTCTGGGAACACCATAATAATGCACCTATCCCACTTTACAAAAGACAAGGAAAAAAATTTGAAAGTGAAGTTCGATTTTAGATTAAAAGTTTTTCACTATTCCAAAAAAAAGATTTTATTTGTTATTATTATAGAAAAAAATTCAGAGATTACTAAAAAATTTTGTGATGTTTCTTATTAAAAAAAAATCGTTAATATAATAAAAAAATTTTTGTCAGAAATAAATTTATTTTTAAAATTTAGTGTTATGATTCAATTAATTCTAATACTAAGCATTTTTTCAATTTGATGCCTAGTTTTAATAAAAAAAAAAATTTTTTTTCTAGTGTTCCCAAAATGGGAACGTTGACATGTAAAAGGTCAATTCCATATGAATTTAATGGTGGGTTAAAGCATAATATCAGAGAGAAAAGCCATTGGTATTAAATTAGCAATGCTGGAAGTGGTGTCCCCATTTTTTTTTGCTGTCTTATGATTATACATACCAACTGGCGAGCAACAATTCATGAAATAACTAGCTAGTACAGTACAACAGAGGACAATTTCAAAATGTTTGTGATGCATTGTATGTAAAACCAACAACAACCAGATGGCACCATGCCTTTAAGCACAAAATGCACAGTCTGCCTAAAACTTTTTGGATTTTTGAAATTCTGACTTTGAATTCTTAAAGACAATCAAAAAGTAGAATAGGAATGTCTGTAAGACCCACCCACCCTCTATCTCTTTGTCTTCAATGATAAAATTGGGTTCAAAACTTTAAAAGTTCCACACTTTGCATGATCCGTATGGTGCATAACATTCCAGCAGGAACTACGACAACACCCTACAAAATAAGTAGGACTGATCCAGAAGTTTCTATCTCCTAAACGGTTGGATAAAGAATAAAACATTTTTCAAATTTTGTATACAATTTGAATATACCATTAAATATGGGGGTTTCCATTGCACATTTCAAAGTTGCCTTCCATATTCGAAAATGGTGTCAGTTTTTTTGGAAATGGAATTCACATAACCCCCCCCCCCCCCGACATAAAAGTAAAATAATTTTTCTATTGAAAGTACTGTCAGATTTGTATTTTAGAAGTTAGCTACTGGTTCACTTTATAAATGCCCTTTAAATTTAGCAATTTTTTACATGCCATTCTTAATTATGAGACAATGAATCTTTCAGGTTCAGTGTAATTTTCTAGATCTTTTTATGCAAAGATCTAGCAATCAATGCATAAAGATAGGTTTGAGCAATTTTCCTAGTAATTTTCAATTTGTGGTGATTAAATGATTGACGAATCCAGTGTTTTATTATTATGTTGACAAATCCAGTGATCAGAATTAATTTAATCACACATGCAAAGTAAAATATCACTTATTGCATTTCTATGTAAACCAATGTATTTTTCAAGAACTTCAATTTCCACTATTCACTGAAAAATTATTCTACAAGGCAAGGCAAAACCTAATAATGTGTCTAACCTAACAATAATAGCCACTGTTTTTATGGAGATTTAATAAGCCTCATCCTATAGCATTAAATGAATAAAATGAAAAGATTCCAGATAAGTGATACAGACTATTTTCATTTTATTCATCCTATGTGGTACTACACACGGATATCCTTAAAGTATCAAATTTATAGGGTGAACAGAAAGTCTCTCTCTGATAACAAAATTTATTAAAACTAAAAATACATGTATACAGTTTTTTTTTGTATGTTCATCTCAGAAAATGTTTCACATCCATAATAAACCTCAACATGTGCCCCTTTCGTCACTCAGAGAACATCCAGATGAGAAATTTCTTGTCAAATATTCACTGGTACACCTCCTGTTACCGACATTATCGTATCTGTTATTCTCACCCGCAATGGGTACATATGATGACCGGTGTAGAAAATGCTATTTTTAACATATTCCCACAAGAAATGTCTGGAGTAATGTGGAGGAAATGCTGAATTCGGGAATCCCCGTACAGATAATGCCCAATTTGGTGTCAATCCTTCCTCTGGCAAATTACTTTTTATTAGTCACTTTAATGTGTAATAAATGCATAACTCATTGTCAGACAGTACAGTAATTACAATTAATAAACAATGTATGTACATGTATCTCCACATAATTTTGTGGATGTTATATCTCATCTCCATTTTTAATGAAATAGGAGAAATAATTGTTTATTGATTTTCTTTGTTATTAATTATTCCTCTTTAAATTATATAAATTCAAATAAATTAAATTAAGTAATATTTTGATAGTCAAATTGAAAATAATGTATACTCAAAGAAATCAAAAATCCAAATCTGATGAATTTTATTATACAGTGTATTATTATTATTATTATTATTTTATTAATTAATTGGATCCAATACGTCCATCTAGGGCCTGTATGGCCAGAGGCCGACGAGTTAGGTCCCCTGGAGGACCCTTGTTCCCGGTCTGCTGGGGCCCCCCCCGGCCGCGGGGGGGGGGGGGCCAAAGATTGGCTATCGCGGATTTTCACCCAACCAGTGATGAGCCGTGCCTGATGTAGCTTAACTTCACAGAAGTTGTTCAGTGAAAGCCCACTAGGCCACGGCCTCTCCTTTCAATTTGATATCAAAATATTACTCTTAACATAAACAATTATTAACATTTATACCTCTTAATAACGTTATATTAAAACAAGTTAATGTTTAAATGGGAAGAAACCAAAAACTAAATTTTCAATTTCGTTTTTTCAGTTTATTTTTTTAACAATGAAAGTGGACTTTTTCCTACAGTTTATTGAATCACTCAGCTAATTCGAGTTTTTTTTAATGCCACCATAGCAAAGTTTTTATTTCTGCTACACTAATCTATGACGGGATGGACACAGCATGGTTGCAAAGCCTCTTCATGGCTACAGTCTACAGCCTGTCTCAGGTTCAGTTGACGTCGCCGAAAAACGTCGCTTATCAGACATAGTACACAATATCGTATCCTTCCGCCGTTAATTTTTTTTTTTTTTAATTTCATCAAATGACGTTTCTACCTGCCGATTTTTTTATTACCATGTATATCGAGGAGAAAAATACGATATACGATTGCAGACAGAAATTTTGAACTTTTTATAAAGAAATTTATTCAAACTATTTCTTCATGCAGACGAACTGTAACCGCTTCACTTGTGATGTCACTCTCAACTAAACTTGAGACAGGGTATAGTTATATGGCTGATGTTAGCGCCACTTACAGCACTTTGGCTCCTAATGTATCATCCTTTAAAAAAAACTTTTGAGATGAAGAACATAATACAGAGCTGAAGAACATAAAACTATTTATCTACCTAACGTATTTTTCTTTTATTAAATTTCTTTATCATGGAGAGACTTTCTATTATAGTGATATAAATTTTGATATGCAAAAAGTTATTTATTCCAAAAATATAAAATTATTTAATAAATTTTTAATCAATTTTATTTATTTTTGTAAATTTCCCTTCATAAATTACATTTTGTCGTGTTAAAAAACACGTTTTCTAATTGCACATAACATTTATGAAATTTACAAAATACCTGATTGGATAATTTAAAAAAACCTTTCATTTAAATTTAGAAAATATTCAGATTTGTATATCAGCACGTACATATTTCATTTTCTCCCCCCTAGCTTAAAAAAATGCAAGAATTTTTTTTCCAAAATAAAAATAAAAACAAAAAATAAAATATAAAATAAATTTCTTGCATACATCAGTAACTTGTTTCAAAATTTGAAAGGCTTATACGATTTACGCAGTTTCAACTTATTCTCTCGTTTTTCAAGTCATTTGTACAATATTTACAAAAAGTGTAACTAAAAGCACGATGTTAATAGAATTCCATTCCAAAATCGTGCGTCAAAGACTGCTGGAAGAGAAATTTGCTTGCTGTTCCATTCACACTTCCAGATCTTAAAAATTAAACTTTAAAAAAATCCCCGTTCCCAATTCAAACGCTTCTTCAATGGCAACTGAAAAATGTTGTGCATTTAGAATACAAAACAATTCCAAGTATGCCACTCCTTTTTTGTTCTCTTGTTTTTTGAAGCCAGAGCTAATCTTTCTTCCTTTAATATATTTTTTCACATTACTCGACCAAAATACAACATGTCGTCGGCTCCTTCGCCTACAAGATTTATTTCTAGGAACCCCAGTTTTCCATAAAAATCTTGCATGGATTTGTCTCCAACATTGACTTCAGCAAAAGCACCAAAGGAACCTTTTTAAAGGAAAATGAAAAAAAAAGATATATTAATTGCAAGAAAATAATATGCATTTAATTAAAAAAAAAAAAAAGAAAAAAGAAAAAGAAATGCAAATCATCACCATTGGCTTTCAATGAAGACATTGTGCATACTAGAAGACGTTTTGTGACGCTGTGGTCTATTACAGAAGCTAGAACACTTAATTTGATTAAAGAAGGATGTTGTTTGTGTAATGTCTCAGGAACAATAGATTTGTGATGATGAAAACCATTCATTATCTCCTAAGAAATGCAAAAAGGGGAAAAATAATTTTAAAATTTCTTCCTAAACCTTTATTTTTAAATGGCCACTACAGCCTTACCTCTGCTGGTGATAACATTTCAGTGTCTTTCTTCACCTCCGGATATTTGGTATGCATCTGAGGTAACCAGATGCTCTCTATCTTAGCATTGAATTGCTTGGCATCAAGAGCAGCAACAGCAAAGCCGCAAATGCCTCCATCATCCTCGATGATAAAGCAATACTCAGGACTGAGTGAAAGGAATCCTCCTACAAGCCTAAAAAAAATTTACCCTTTTTAAAATCTTTAAAATCCCCAACATAATTTTTGCTAATACAATTTACATAGCCAATCATACCATTTAAAAACAATTACACTTAGTTCAAGCTTAAAAATGGCCATTTAGTCTTTGCTAATTAAGTTTTGGGCCACCCTGTACCTTTTCTTGCCATTACGTCAAATTTCCAGCCAAAGGTTTCCCAACCATTATTTCTCTAAAAAACTACTGATCGTTGTAATAAAAAAACGTGTGGGGGAGGGGTGTTATAAACAGGAAGTGGTGAATATTTGATCATATTGACTTAAATGTAATATGACCCAATCCAAATATTTCAATAACTATGCTTTAATTATCCTACATGACATAGTGATGTAAGGTTAGGTTAAATGAATCAGTTTTCTATCAAGAGAAGCTGGATCATTTGTGAAATAGAATTCAAATGTTAAAAAATGAAACCATAAAAGGTGATGAATCAACTGACTGCTTTTAACAATGTTTTTAAGTAAGTTGATTAGTTCTTGAGGTTTTTGGGTTGTCAACATCTATGACGTTTCTCCCTTTCATGTGACTAATCATTTTGATATACCGGTGATCCAAAAATGTGTTACATTTTTTCAAGAAACTATTAATTGTTTTGCCGTGACGAATTCTTTAGCAAAACAACGTGCGATGTTCACAGGCAAACACACTGAATCCGTAACCGATGTATCATAAAACACAAATTGTTATCGAAGAATTGTTATACAAAGTTTCATGAAAAAATGTAAAAAAATGTAACACACTTTTGGATCACCCGGTACAGTGGGTGAATGGTTAACTAACAGTTCGGGAACAAATCGGATAACGAACATTTTCACGAAATATTTTTATATTCAGATAATGAACACTAGAAGAAGCGACGCTGTGTGTAAGATTTGCAGAACTGTATTTTTTTGTCACTCTATGAACAGTTTCTGGAATGAGACGTTGACAGTTGTATACATAACCAGAATCATAACATGAATCATGTCCAATGCATGCACAGATGTGATAGTATCACCAGCTATTGGGTCTTCAGCGAATCGCTGTCAATTATAGAACAAAGCAATCCATATTGGACAGAAAAAAAGAAAAAAATAAGATATGACTGATGAAAATGCAATGCATTATTGTTATTACATATAAACATACATTTCATATACTAAGAAATTATATAATTTTTAATTATTTTTTGGGTCTCTAGAACGAATTAATCTTAATCCCCAAAATAATCTATGGTACATTGATAATCAGTTAACGAACATCGTCTACAGATTGGAACAGATTAAATTCATTAACCAATCACCCACTGTATTATCCTTAAAGATTTATTGTCTTTATGCATTACTGGAAAAAACACAAATGCCGACAGCAGGATTCAAACTCACAACTAAAGAGATTCGAGAACTGGAAACCTACACCCCAGTAATCTTGGCCACCTGACCTGCTGACAATGTTTTTAAAAAACTGAAATAAATATTGGGATAATTGGTTTCTAGTATTGTAATTTTAATTCTTCAACATTTTTTATTACTTTTAGATGGTTGTACAGTATTAAAAAAACAAACCTTTTCTCATTGCTAGGATATTCATTACTGTCCAACTTAATAAGATTTGATCATAGTCCTTCATCATTTTCATTTTAACAGAATGAAAGAGATGTTTTCTTGGAGAACCAATTAAATGAAACCATACAGAAAACAATAAAAAAAGCTATTTTTTTTAATTTTCTTTAAATTAATTAGCAGCATGTGCATACACAGACTATCTATTTATAAACCAGTGGTTCTCAGCATTTATAATCAATTTCTAAGGCAGAGCTCTTAAGAAATCACTTGGATATTCAGTTCCATGAAGGGCCAAACCACTCAACAGTGTGAACGATAGACTGCAATAATTTTTTTTGTACCGTAATTATTTATTATTATTATTTCTGTTTTAAGTGCCTGTTTAATGTATGCAGATGATCTAAAGATCTTTTCTACTGTTGATTGTTGGTTCGATGCAACGTGTGCTAGATAATATTTTTATTGATCGTTTCAAAATGGTTTAGACTTAAATCCTAAAAATTCATTCTTTGTCTTGTTCTCAAGAAAAACAGTAAATTTGGTCAGTAGTTAAGGTTTGGGCAAGGTTCCGCTAGAGAGAAAATATCGTGTGAATGATATCGGGATCATTTTCCAATACAATATATCTTTAAAAGAGTACTTAGGACAATTAATCTCCCAGATGTGTGTGAGGATCAGAATAATTAAGAGATGCATTAAATTCTTTAAAGAATTAGACATATTAATTTATATAAGTATATTATTGTTCCAAAAATAACCTGGTGTGCACTTATCTGGTTCTCCGGAGCTTCCCAAGACTTTTTGCTTTTACAGTTTTTAGATTTTATAAGTTTCTTTTAGTTAATTTTAATTGTAGTCTCTTTTCCGAAGTTAGTTTGGAAAATTATTTTAATCTATCACTGATCTTGGAAACATGCCTAATGAACGCATTTAAAGATTCTGCACGGGCTGGTGTTTTCACCTAGAATTCTCGAAAGGATATTTATCCAGGTATGCGGATCAAGCTGCAGTAACAAAACGATTTTTACAACCGATAGATGGTATACAAGGCAAGATCCAGCATGCAAACTAATAAATTGTTATATGCAGTATGTCAGATATGTTTCAGATATGTTTAGTGATAGGTGTAAAACTCATTTTTAAATTTTCTTCGTTTCTTTTTCTTTTTATCTCTTTTCTTTGCTTCCTGTTTGCTAGCATTTGTTTTTTCTTTTTACTATGAATAAATTGAGCTGTGCTCTTTTCTTTTGTCTGTTTTTCACCAGTTTATTTTCTTTTATATGTACTTTCATTAACCCCGTTTTGGGTTATTGCCTGTTGGGGTACAACAAGGGGTTTGGCCTTCCAGGTTACCTGGTAGTTTCTTTCCCCCTCCCTGTTGTTACATTATTATTATTGTTGTTGTTTGGGGAAATCAAACTCGGATCAAGTCCGGAGGCCAATTCCCATAGGCAGACCCAGGAGAGGGCCAAGCCCAAGGGACTCAAATGCAAGGAAGGGAAAATTACGCACTCGTAGGAGTATTGATGTTTGGGTGTAGGACATCTACATGAATGTGATGTGTTTAGAATTGTGTTTTTCTGTAAAGTTTTGTTTAAATTTGGTGTCAACAAGATTTTGTGTAGCGAGTGTGGAATAACCCCAGTGGCAGAAAGAACGACAGGAACAATGCGTATTCTGTTCATTCCCCAAAGGAGTTTTATTTCGTGTGCAAGATACATATATTTAGTGATTTTGTCAGTGTATGTAAATTGTGTGTTGGGGATGGAGATATCAATTATGTAGGTCACTTTGTTTGCTTATCTATTGCGTAATGTCTGGTCTGTTATGAGGGATAGTTTTGTCAGTGATTATAGCTCTGTCAAAATATCGTTTATATGTGGTGTTCTCTAAGACAATGTCGGGGATATATTTACAGTATGGAGTGTGGATGTCCCTAACCTTGTGTATTTTAGCTAGATGTTGATGTATGATGCTGGCTACCTGGTTATATCTGTGTAAATGATCTATCTGCGTGAGTATTTTGCAACTGGATATGACGTGTTGGATGGTTTCCTCTGTGATATGGATTTCCTGCAAGACCCATCAGTCGAATCTTTGATATGTTTTCTGTGGAAACACGTCAACTGGACGAGTGCAACTAGGCGCTGGAACGCGTGCAACTCGTATTATTACATATTAATATCTATGAACTAATGCAACATGACATTTTATTATGTCTTTTTTTATATAAATATTTTATTTCAAGGATATTTGTCCTCGTTTCTGGCTTAAAATAGGATTCATCTAAAATAAACATACAGAATTAAGTACCAAAATCGGAGGGAACCTCTAATCTGCAAGGAGATTTGAAATATCAGTTATGTATTTCGGCTGTTCAGCGATGAGAGACAAAAGTCAACTCTAATAAATATACTATCAGATCAGTAAAATAATGCAATAAAAAATACTTTCGAAAAATAAAGTATGCAAAATGACTAATGCAAAGTAAGTGTTATCGTTTCAGATGAGGATCTAACCACAGAATCTTCGCATTTTTATCAACGGCAAATGCTACATGATAGAATTCGTATTTAGAACCATTTTTTAATCAATTAGCTTAGAAAGCTAATTATGATAACATTGTTCAATTATATTAACCCAGACACGACTTATTAGTCATTTATCATAAGGAATTTTTTGAAGAATTTATAACGTTTAAAAAAATTACTTAAAAATTATTATGACCGATAAATAAATATACATCAGTGTTAAAATTAAAAATACTAAGAATTAATATTAAAACGAACGGCAAAATAAAGTTGGTATTTTTAGTTGGCTTTTTTTTTTTTAAATTATAAAATTATCGTCGTCCACTTGGTCATCGTCTAGTTTTACCGTCGCCCACTTGGTTTTCTTCCAGTTGACATTGCCTAGTTGACTATCGTCCAGCTGTGACGTACCCGTTTTCTGTACCTTTTAGTGTTAATAACCTGGTCTTGTATAACAATCATGGTTCCTTCAGTTTCCCCAAAGAGACTCTCTTTACTCAACCAAAAGTCCAACGCTTTTATGTCAACATACGGCTGGTTGAGGTCAGAAGATTATCTACCGTGGGGTAGAGTGCCTTTATAACCAGAGTGTGGCCATACGCGGGACAGATTTCTCTTGGTTGTTCATTGTCACGTGTTATTTTCCGCCATTTTGTGTCCAAATAGCGAGTAATTAGCATTGAGTTGTGTGGAGGTAAGACGGTTTTTTGTAATTTTAAAAGATTTTAAAGGATTTTAGTCACCACAAATGCCTTCCTGTGATGCAGTAGGGTGTTCTAATTGCTCTGAAGATGGCTTTATGATGAAACAATTTCCTCGCGATCCAGAAAAACGATCGATTTGGGCCGCGAAGACGAAAAGAGAAAAGTGGAAACCTTCGGACAACAGTTGCCTTTGTGAGGTTAGTAAAAATCAAATGTTTTATATATCGTATTTATTCTACTTTAATCACCTAAAACACCTAAATTTGTGGGATCGTATTATGCAAGCGGACAGTATTAGGCTAATATTATTAGCGCGGGGTGGGGGGGCGGGGTCAAACGAACTTCGGGCTGACGGAGTTCAAACGAAATTAGCGTATAATATACATTACAATACATTAATTATACACGATATACAATATTCAGTTCATTATGCAGTATATTAATTCACTTTTTGTTTGAATTTCCCCTCGTTTAAAGCTAAAACGAAAATAATTTCTCAAAAAGATAGCAACTTCAAAACTGCTTCGATGTGCCAAAGGTGCATTTTGTCCTGTTGCTTCTTTTCCAATCACATGAGAAAGAAGTACTGTTGCGAGAACATATGATAAAGAAGTTAAGTATTGTTGATTTTAAAGTAAATTTTCTTCTGATTTTTAAAAGAAACATTTTGATGGAGATCAGTGGGAAAAAGATAAGAGTCGACGGGGAAAAAAAACTGAAGATGAATGCTGTTTGACCACACAAAACCACAAAAAAAAGAGAAAACTACCAAAGCAACGACTTCCACTGGAGAATCCAAAAAAGCTGAAAAAATTAGAGTTACCAAGGTAAATACGTATTCTGAAGCTGAAAACATATTGCATAACTAATATGTAATATACATAATCAGGGTGACTAGCGATCGGGAAAAGTCAGGGAATTTTACAAAATCAGCAAAAAAATGCGAAATAGGAACGAAAAATTTGAAAAAATATCAATTAATATTCTATAAAAATAGTTTTTTTGCCGCCGATGATCAGAGAAAAAAAAACGCGATCAATTGGGAAAACTCAGGGAATTTTACGAAATCGTTTTGCTAGACGCCCTGATCATGGTTTTATTATAAACGTGATTCTCATTAAATATTCATTATTAAAATTTAATTATTCCTATGTTTAATTTCAGCTCTACTTCAGTTGGACAAATTCATGAGGAAATTATAAGTGATGGTCAAAATGAAGATGCATCTACAGAAACTCTGAGCATATGTATGTGCCAAATATGTGAACCAAGTAACATATGTGTAAAATCACTTGGATCTAAAACTGCAGCATGTTTTCCATTGTGTCAGTTAGTTTCGTTGAGAGAATTTAAACCAGAGTCAATGTACTACATAAATGATATTACTTTTTCACTCTGTTCGGAATTGGAAACAGTGTTTCGGCAATTAGAGCAGTTTCTTCTCGAGCCTAATGGTCAATGCAAGAAGTTTATTATAGAAACACTAAAAAATAGCGATAAAATTGCAAACTTTACATTCCCTCGTTGTCATAACATAAAAGGCAAATTCATTAGGCGATTTGTTTTACGTTTAAAAATCTTTGGTGTTAAAAAAAAAGAAACTCATTGTTAAAGAACAGAAAAAATGCAGAGGAAATTATGATAGCAAAAGTATGGCAATGCATACCATATTGTCTTGAAATTAACTTTTCAGTTTTACATATTTAAAATTTTAAATTTCATTTGTATATTGTAGTTAAATTTATTTTAAAATTCAGTCAATAAATCGGCCCTTATTTTTTTCTTCATATAAGCTTATCTATTTTATTTCGTTTTTTTCAGTAACGAAAAATTATCATTTTTTTTAATAATTCCTTGATTTATTTTTTAATTATGTAATGTTTAATAAAATTTTTGATAAGGTGGATATTCATTTTATTAAAAAAAAATTGTGACATGATTAATAATGAAATAATAAATGGGGGGAAAAATGGGAAAAAACAAAAAATAAATTTTAATTTACATTTTTTCAGTTTATTGTTGTAATTATTACTTCTAATAATTAAAAGTGGACTTTTATTTTCGATTTATTGATTCACTCCATTAATTCGAGGTTTTTTTTAATGCCAAAAGTGCAAAATTTCTTGTTTCTGCTACACTAATCTGTAGACAGACTGGACACAATATGGCTGCCTGGCCTCTCATGGACACACTCTGGTTATAAAGGCACTCTACCGTGGGGTTGCTTTCAGAGCCATGATTGAAGCTTAGTGGATGTTGTAGAAATGTTATGGCTGTTCTGCATGCTGTTCAGATTCAAAGGTGTGTATTTTGTATCAGCCATGCAGACTGCTTTGTGTAATGGTGATGTGTGTTGTTTAGAGTAAAAGAATTCTCTGAGTAACTGAGTCTGTTTCTGGTGTAGATCTATTATATCAATAAGACCTCTGCCTCCCTCTGAATGAGGCAGGGTGAGTCTTTCAATAGCTCTGCGTGGATGGTGCTTTGTAAGCAGTTTACGTGGTTTCCTTTCAAGTCCCTCAAGATCTGTGTGCGTCCACTTTATGACTGTGGTGGCATAAGTTTTGATAGCCTTGATTAAATTTCTGGAATTTAAATGTGTTTATTATTATTATTATTATTATTATTATTATTATTATTATTATTATTTCAATCATTTTTATTTATTTTATTTTCCTAGAATGGCCATGGAGCCCCTGAGAAGTGCACAGGTAAAGAAAAGCTGCTATAAACAGTTGTGCTATAAGATGGACTGTAAAGAATGTTCATGTAAAAATTTAAATAAATACAGTCAAAATCGTTTATAAACAAAAAACTTCGGTTATAGCAATACACCTATAATGATGTATGTGTATATAGCAGCAAACTTTTCAACCAAAATTGTGTTTTCCTATTGGCTATAACGACCGACTGCCAGTGACGGTGCGGGCGACGGCAGAAGTGTGGATCCCTGTGGAAAACATCTCCCTGGATGCACACTTTTACAGGTTTATTCTCAAGTCCATGTGGTCCACTGTCATTCCCTTTCAGTGTTGCTAACATAGATATTCTGCTAAATTTGGCAGATTTCACACCAAAATTATCCAAAAATCTGCATTAGTACATTTGAATTCAATGAATTTTTAGCTCTATTGCCGCAGTTGTATTAACAACAAGTCTCCTAAAAGAAAATCCTTAATTATGGAAGAAAAAGCTATTATTATTAAAAACGCCTTCAAATTCGAATGTTTCAATTCAAATGTAATTACATATTGACACTGGTATAAAGTGTGAGGACCAGATAAAAAGCAATATTGTTATAACTACAATTGGATATAAAACGGATATTTCATGGTCCCTTAAAGGTCTTTATAAACAATATCGACTGTAAATAACCATAAAAGCCTGCATGTCATATTTTTGCATACGTACAGGGACTCTTATAACTATCTTTTCTTCTCTGAAGGAAATACAGTCAAGGACCAAAATCTGGAACCTTTAGGACTGGATAGGCTAGGCTAACACAAAATTGGCTCTTTTATAACCCTTCCCCCCTCCTATAACGCATCCGTAATGAGTCCCCCCCCCCCCCCAATTGATTTCCAAAGCTGTATAATTTTCTGAGGGTTTATTTTATTTTGCAGCAAAGTTACAAGAGGAAGTCAGTAAGTAAGTATATTTTAAATCAGCATTTGCGACTAAATGGTATAGGAATGTAAACACAGACAGATTTGCATGTTATTATCTTCCTACTTCTCAGAAAAATCCTTGCCATTATTAATCCATTTGTCCCATCGACGTAAAAGTTCTTCGATAACTTCTCAATAAAAACCTGGGCTTTGCTGCCAGCCTGTTTCACACTTCAATTTCAACCTTCTTGTCACTACTGGAGGCGCATCCGATTGTGTCAGAGTGTAAGTGGGAGTCTTACCAAAGAACCCGCAACCGCAGTCCTCCTTCCAGGAAACAACTGTGGATGATCCAAATTGACAAATGTGATGTAACTATAGCTCCAATTTGAGTAGATGTCAATGTTTGGTATGCTAGAATTGCCCATTGAATGCACTGACCCTCACATTCATTCAAAAGTCTGCCAGATCTACATGCAATTTGGCAGAAGGGCCCACTAAGCAATCCTGTTCAAAATCTGCTACCTGGGTAAATGGTGAGGACTTCCAGGCAATTTCCACTATATTTAGAATCATTGGATAGCCTATACAAATGCTGATGATTGGTTTCATAATGCCCTGGTAGGCTCTTTTATACAGTAAAACAATTACACCCTTGTGCAAATTATTTGAACAAAGCATGTTTTCTGGGACATTTCTTCATGACAGTTACTATTTTTGAATGAATGATGGTGTCGGAAATCTGCAGTCAATAGAAGGAATGATGTGCCCGTCACAATATACTGAGGTTCTACGAAAGAAAGTTATTCCATAGCTGGAAAAGAGATATCCTGACAGTATTGGGATATTGCAGCAGACCTAGCCACCGTGTCACAAATTGAAAGCGGTACAGAAATTCATGACAAAGCAGCAAATACAGGTACTTGATTGGCCAAGGAACTCTCTGGACTTAAATCCTGTTAAGAATTTGTGGACAATATGTAAAAGTTGCCTCTGTGCTATGGACTGTAAGACTATGGAGAAGCTCATTCAGGTGCAGATTTTCAAATGCTGCTTAAAAATAGAGGTCATATCTGTTACTAATGTATGTATATGTGAGTTTTGTACAATAATAAATTCACTGTTTAAATTAATTTGCATAACTGTGTATATAGGGTACCCCTGCATTAAAAATGGTTTACTTCACAATCTTGAAAATTTGATCATATTCTAATGATCGTATTTAACTTCTATGTAAAATCAGCAATGTGAATCGCTCTTTCTGGGTGTTCTTTTTCAACTGCCACAAGCTTATAAGAATTTTTTTGTAATATAAGATTTTGTGTGTTCATATTGTGTGTTCATTTTGACACTTCCTTATGCAATGCTTTTCCACAGGAAACATAGTTCTGTAGAACAGTATACTGAGTTCATTACTCTTCGTTCTTTTAATTAATAGCAATTGTAAAGATATTCTACCAACACTTGCTCATCCTATGGTTGTGCATCCACTTCTCAGACCATTTAATGCACTCTATCAAGTAAATTTCTAACCTGCATAATAGTATGAAAGAATGGAGAAAAGTTTGGAAAAGTATGGGGGAAAAAGTTTACATTTCTACTCTTTAAAAGTTGCAATGCATTTCAAGGTATGTAAAGATTTCATCTAGATTCAAATGCACACGTATACAATCTATGAATGATTGAAAAGAAAATACACATAAGCTTTCAATATCTTAAAGATCTTAATTAAATAGAGAAAAATAGTAAAGAAAATTCCATGGCCTGGACTCAAACCAGAGACCTTCAGTTTACCGTCGATGCCATAACCACTAAGTCATCATGGACATGAAAGCTGTCACTATCAAACAAATCAGCTCATGGCTTGCAAACATGCTGTAACCGATGCATATAGAACATGTTTGATAGTGACAGCTTCCCGGTAACCCGATGGTCCCGGATTAGTCAGACCATGGTATTTTCTTTACCATTTTCTCTATTTAATTTTAAATATCCGAAGGTAAGGCATGAAAAATCTTCCTAGACCCATTTTCATAATTAAAGATGACTTGGAAGATGGATAGAATGCTCTATTGTTTGCTAATTAGTTACCTATACAACTTGACTTTCAGATCGTAACTGAGGTTTTTCCAAACAAGCTCAGCCAAAAGCATGTACCGGTATGTCTTTTGTCAACATCTTTGTACGTTTTAAATCTTAAAATTCATTTGGTCCACAAAATGTACATGGCTTCAAAAACAGGATATTTAACGATCTTCCAAATTTTTTTTGAAAACATGGTGAACAGTATCATAAATTTAAAAAAAAAAGTGCAGCAGTTGTTTATTAAATACCCCGCATTAAAAGAGAAGCCAAGTGGTCCTCTTACATTTTTCAAATCAGATTCAAGGATTAATTTGCAAGCCACAATTAAAACACCGACATTTTTTAAATTTCCATTTTAGTCACTAGAGTATCTACAAAATAATAGAACTCGCTCACTCATGTACAATGGGTGCATTCGGAAAACAGTCACTCATGAATTTCTTGAGAATCAGAGAATTGTCCGTGAAACATGAGAGAATTTGAAAATTCCCAGTAGGGGAACATTCATAAAAATTGTGGCTCCATTTTGACCTCTTTTAACCCCTCCCTCTCCCTCACGTAACCTAACCTGGCTTTTGCATTGATCCTTGGTAATAATGAAAGTTTACGTTGAATGAGTTATGAGGTACAATCCATCCACAGAAGTTTGTAACCAACCAGAATATGTCGTGTTGCCGTGAAGATTTGTTAGCATTTGTTATTTGTGTACATTTGTCTGTCTTCAATGTTTCAAGCCATAGTGTACAAGCCGTCAAAGACTATGTAAGTGTCACATGATAAGTGGCCCAAGCATGTGGTATATCTTATGGTAATGCATGGAAGGTACTTTATGAGCAGCTCCTGTATCTGTATCATCTGCAATGTGTGCAGGGTCTTTTGCTTGCCGATCACCCACCACGGAAGAACTGTAGTCAATGGTCTGTTGCACAAACTGCCAATCTGTTGTTTGTCTCCTCCGTTCTTTACAGATAAGGCCACGTTTTGAATAACAGTTTTTCACAACCAACAATTGTGGGTGGATGAAAATCCTCACATTGCAATTCAAGCTAAACACCAGATCGGTTTAAGATTAATGTGCGGGTTGAAATTGTATGCGACTGTTTAGTAGGTCCATATATTCTCCCAGCACGTCTTACAGGAGCTGTCTACAGGATGTGCCTCTGACGTGAAAAGGCTCCAATACATTTTAGTCTCATTGTTGTAGATGCACTGGGTGATATTTACCATGGCAAATGAATAAGAAGGGTAGGACCAATTCCTTGGCCTGCACGGTCTCCCGACTTCAATCCTTTGAATTTTTATCTGTGGGGCCACCTAACAAAATTAGCTTATGCAGCAGACATTCCTAATGCAGAGACGGTTCATCAACATGTCACTGAAGCCTGTGAAACCATTCAGCACCATCTGGGAGTATTTGAACTGGTGTGACAGTCAATGATCCGAAGAGTGCATGTGTGTGTAGAAGCACGGTAAGGGAATTTTGAACATTTGGTATGAGTTTCTTAGGTGGTATAACAAATTTTCATTAATACCTCAAAATCTAAGGTTTTGCAGACATATGTTTATATGGACTATGTTTCTTGTTTGGGTGTGAGGAATCCTCCCTCAAAATTTATAAACGTAATTTTGATACACTCTGTATGGCATATCTAAATTATGGAAGTAATTATGGAAATAAATATCCATAATGCTGTTGTGTATTCTGTACCCTGTTCAATGGTGCCAAATAAAATAAATGAAAAGCCACATTACTCGAGCTCAACTCCCCCTCCCCTCACATAGCCCATCATAGCTTTTTACCGAACCCCTCCCTCGCCCTGACCAGGCCACATGGTTTATGGAATCTCCATAGGTCTCGAACAACTCAGTGATTTGACCACTAATCCAATATGCAGAATGCGAGCTCACTGATCGCTTTTTTGGAATATTATTTTCTCAAAATCATATGAATTGTCAGTTAAATGAGCAAATGTAGGAAGAAGAAGAAGAAGAAGAAGAAAATACTCTTCTCTGTTCAGGAGTGCAAAGAAAATTTTCTTTCGCTGAAAATTCATTTCAAATTGATAATGCAAAATAACAAAATGAAATAAAAAGAGTAATTGTGCGAAACTTAAAATGAAAAAAAATTAATTTAGCAAAATCAAGATACATTATGAATATATCTTGTCCATAAAGTCTATATTTTAATAAGTTACTTTGTAAGAAGTTATTTTTTTAAAGTTTTGATCAATTTGAGGTATACTGTTCTCATTTGCTCTGTTTTTATTTCTACTCTAAATTTGAGTGGTCGTCGCCAGCTTATGTCACTTTCACTTTTCTCTCACTTTTTCTACTGATTTTGGGCAAATGAGAAAAGCGAACGGAAGTACATGGATAAAGTGAATTCTCAATGCATTCATGATGCATTCTTGAACACCGTGACTTCACTGGTGGCGGTTTCTCGAATGACAAAGAGGAAAAAGGAGAAAAAAATGGACAAAGTGACTGCTCTCCAAACACACCCACTAATGAATCTCTGTATAGGAAGCAGAATTGTTAAACTGAACGTTTCCAGTGTTGTAACTGTGAAATGTGAAATTAAGCACCCAATATTTACAAAAACGGATGAAGATCATGATTGTATTGTACAAATTGAACTTCATGATAAATGTAGCATGATTTCTAAAGTCCTGAACCGCTCTCCACTAAAATACAAAGACCTGAGAAAAGTATTTGAAAATAATCACGTATATGAAAAAAAATGTAAAAGGTATTTTAAAATTATTTAGCTGAAATCAAATACCATGGCATCATTATTGTGAACAGAAAAAAATGTCAGGTTTGTCTTATTCAGAATTAATCCATGGATGGAGCGGTGGACTCCATGTGTATTGTCGGGAATTGTGTGGAAACAAATGCCAAACATTGATTTATTTCCAAAACTTAAGGAATCAAAGTCACAGGGACGATCTGGAGAGTATGGAGGAAAGTATAGCACTTCCCAACACCATCTTGTGAGCAGGACACAGACAACACCAGCCATAGAGTAACTGGCATTTTTGTGGAAGTCAATGGGTGGAGTGATGAGAATATGACTCAGTTTCTTCCATGGGCTTCATGAAGGTTGTGTTGTAAGAAATTATAAATAGTATGCAGCCTTTACAGTTTGTCAGTTGGGTACTTCGTGAGTAAGGATCACACCATCACTATCACATGAAACAGCATGAATGCATTCACCCACTTTCTTAACATACTCTATGGTACTGCATCAGCTCCACAGCCTCTACAAGTCCCTGGTAGCACAATCTGGCCCTTTGCAGATTCAATTTTAAGCCAGAAAGACTGCACCAATTTGGAAAACATATTTCACCACCAACTTTCTATTCTGAATATAATGTATAACGTGAATGTGCATGCACAATGCGTGGAAGGAAGTGCTTATTACATCATGGTGATGGCCATTACATTATGCGAATACAGTTAGGATTGCACATATCGCCATTTCCTTCCAGCACTGCTGTGATCACCATTCATTATTTCAAAGCACGGCTACCAATTTAAAGATTTTAAATGCCTCTGCAAATTTAATGAAAAAAAAGACTGGTTTTTAAAAAACATACTTAAAAACATAAATGTGAAAGGTTGTATAACAACGCATTTCTAAAGCAGAAATGTCAATATTGTCAAATGTTCAACTATTTAACTTTTCAACTGTATGTACTGGTTATTTTTGCTGCATTTGCTTCAGGAGAGTTACATTTTTTCACATCAAAGTAAATCAATTTTCAAAATCATACATGCTCAAACTTCTTCAAATAAAATTTGCTCCCTAGGATCTCAAAGAAAAATACAGTTTGTTTTGTTTTTTTTTGGCTGCATCTCTATTGGTTGATTGGTAGAGGCAGCTGAAACAAGATCAGCCATAAACTGCTATTGCTCTGCATAATATGAAATGTTCAAGCTTTGCAGCCCGATAAAACTTTTTAGAGGCCTGAAAATTTGTGGATTAATGCAGCCTCTGATGCTAAGACACATAACTGGAGAATGCAAACATAACACGGAGAAAGCTCTTGATCTATACTTTAATTCAAGCCATAACCTTGACTTGTAGCCTTTAGTATTTGCTTAGCATTTTCAACCAAGAAGGTTGGCAAACCAAAGATAAAAGATACAAGGTGCTTCCAGAGAGTAGTACCAGTTTTATAATTATAAAAAAAAAAAACCCCGCCACCAAAGATTTCTGGGAAAAAAACCTTTATATTTAACAATAACATACGTATAACTACTATTAAATATAGTCAATATGTATACAGGGTGTTTCAAAATTATGTACAATAAATTTAGTGACATATTCTTCAGGTCAAAAGAAGACGAAAATGTTCTATAGCACTTTCTCTGGAAACGATTTATTTACGCGATACAGCCAACTAAACCCGTGGCTCCAAATTACAGGAATTGTTCAAAGTGCCCGCCATCAGCACGCACGCACGCTTCGGCTCGTTGCATGAGCGACCGTCTGATGTCATGGAAGAGTTCGTCGCCAGCATTACGAACGGTTTGGCATGCATTTTCAATTCGTTGTCGCAGATCCATAATGTTAGGAACTTGTGTGCTGTAGACGATCGTTTTCACATGACCCCACAGAAAAAAGTCCAAGGAATTAAGGTCGGGTGATCTTGCAGGCCAGGCTACCGGTCCACCTCGACCTATCCACCGATTCGTGTATGCAGCATTAAGGTGTGCTCGCACAGCATGGCTGAAATGTGCTGGAGCGCCATCATGCATGAACCACATGTTAGATCTTATCAAAAGAGGAACATCTTCCAGTAATTCTGGCAATGCATTCTGCAGAAACAAAAGATACGTTCGCCCAGTCAATCGTGGCGGCAACACACAAGGGCCAATTAAGTTATTTCCGAAAATTCCACACCAAATGTTCATGGAGAAACGCTCTTGATGCGCTCGAGCTCTGGTAACATGCGGGTTAGCATCTGCCCAATGGTGCTGGTTGTGAGAATTTACGATTCCTGTCCGGGTGAAGGTTGCTTCGTCCGTGAAAAGTATCTGGCTGAGACAACTAGGGTCTGCAGCATGACGACGTTGTATCCATTGGCAAAATCGTTGTCGGTGTGGATAGTCCGTTGGGTTCAGTGCCTGAACCAGTTGCAGGTGGTATGGATGCAAAAGCCGACGGTGAAGAATGCGCCAAACAGATGAGTGCGGAATGTGTACCATGGAAGAAATACGACGGGTGCTTGTCTGTGGTTCATCATGTATGATGTCAATTATCACATCCTCCTCATCTGGAGAATGTGCTACAGGCCGCCCTTGTCCTGTTTGACGGCCAAAGGAACCACGCTCCCTCAAATGTCTGTCGACAGATACAAATGTTCGGTTATTTGGCAAACGTCTATTCGGAAAGCGTTCTTGGCAGAGTCTTCTTGCTTCCACAGCATTTCCGTCCGCAAGACCATACATTAGGTGCATGACAGTGTATTCTGCACTGGAATACGTGTACATGACCTTTTTTTACGTAAATCGTAATGCGTATGTCAAAGCATGCAAACGTTCTGAAATTGATATTCCTAGTGGATGTACAGTAGTGAAACTACAGTAATGGGAACAACCGTACACAACTAATGGAACAACCCTAAAGTAGGTTTAAATGGAACAAACCACTCAACCTAGTGTTGGGTCGAAATGCTGGAACTGCTAAAATATCGTCCGCTAACTACCACCGTGCTTCCCTACTGTATGATATTGGATTACTCGCAAACAAATCGTTTCCAGACAAAGTGCTATAGAACATTTTCGTCTTCTTTTGACCTGAAGAATATGTCACTAAATTTATTGTACATAATTTTGAAACACCCTGTATTTAAACGCTTGTCATATAATTACTTTTTGTATCCATGTCTCATATTCCCCTGCTGCCAGCTAACTGATAAAAATAGTGATTCCTATTTTTCGAGTCTTCCTTACTATGAAAAAGTCTAATTTTGTCAAAATCAAGAGCCAGATCTGAACTGAAGGGGGCATGGTCGAAAATTTCCCACTTAAACTGTTGAAGACATTGTGTGGAGGAGAACGACACCACTAGTTAGATGATTTATTCATAACATTGGCTCCATAAACCTCTTAGATTTGACAGTGAATATCACATGGTTGTACTTTTTTTGAATTTAGAAACTGAATCACATTTCTCAAATCACAAGTGGTGGCATTATTAATATTTTTTAAAAATTTCTTGACAAGAAAAGCATCGATAAGCAACAACCTCCTCTCCCTACACAGTAAGCAGATGAATGACTGAACTTAACTGGCCCTGAAAGACAGCTTGAATAGCCACTAGCACAACGTATGGGACTAATGGACTGCGGTCATATTATTTATTAATTAAATATATATTTACATAAAGACATCCAACCAAAAAAGGGGACCACAAGGAGAAATGAAATAACTGATACGTATTTCGGTTACCAAGTAGCCATCTTCAGTGGTGAGAGACAAAAGTAAAAAGAAATAAAAGCCTTAATGCTAGAGAATACACTGAAGAGCCAAAACATTATGACCACCTACTCAATAACGCGTTGTGCCACCTTTGGCCTGCAAAACAGCTGCAACTCTCTTTGGTATGGATGCCACAAGTTCTTGGTAAATGACTGGAGACAGGTTGTACCAAATGTCTAAGCAGCAGTCACGCAAGGTCGAGATATTCTGACATGGTGATATTTGAGCTCTGAGCTGCCGCTCCATGACATCCCTGATGTGCTCTCTCGGATTAAGATCTGACAAGTTAGGTGGCCAGGACATTAATTGAAATTCATCCTTATGCTCCTCGAACCACTCTAACACAATTCGAGCCTTGCGACATGGGGTGTTGTCCTGCTAGAAAATTCCATTTCCAGTTGGGAAGACAGACGCCATGTAAGGGTGCAACTGGTTCGCAATAATGTTCAGACAGTCCACAGCTTTCATGGTCTGTTCTATCATATTAAGTCCCCCAAAGCATAATACTGCCACCACCAGCCTGTGTATGGCCTGCTGTACAATGGGGGGGGGAGCAACTGTTTGCCTGAAAGTCGGCGTACCCTGACACTACCATCGACAAGATGAATAAGAAATCATGATGCATCCGACCAGGCAACTCTCTTCCACTTATTCATGGTCCAGTCTCAATGTTCCCGTGTACACTTACAAGGGAACCTCACATGGCCTAACCGCTTTAACAATGGAGTCCTTGTATGGCTAGGTATGCTGAAATTTTTTCGCGATTTATTTGATTTTGAAATGGTTTATTTTGAAAAAAAAAACAATTTCGCACTCTCTTATCTTGCAAGCATCTATAGTAGCTTCAGATGAGTAACATATTTCAATTTGGTGGAAATCTGTGACATACATGTGTGCTCTGCAATTCCAACAAACTGAGCAGGGTTATTCACTACTTGGTAATCTGTTGACGCAATTTGTACACCGCTCTCGATGTCTCGAAGCAAAACTTGGGCATTCACACTTGGTATGGTATGTTCGAGGGATTCCCTTGTTAGTTACAATGACGCTTGGTCAACAGAGGATGTTTGCTGTGCAGGCCCATATCTAACAGTGTCCGCTGAACTGTGTGTTCCGAAACACATGCATTTGGACCTGCATTGTATTGGGCTGTCAGCTGAGCCACTGTCTGGCGCTGATCTTGCTTTACCAAGCGGGACAGTCTCCGATGTCCTTTTTCTTTGATGACGCGAGGGCGTCCAACACTTTGACGTCTACCGCTGGTTTCACCTTCATTTATCCACTTTGCATAAATACAACAGCAGATCGTGAGCAACCTATCAGTTGTGCAGTTTCGGAGATACTTGTTCTGAGTCTTCGGGCCATTACAATCTGCCCTCTTCAAATTCGCTTAGATCAGCAGCCTTTCTCATCACTTGCAAAATTAAGTGCAAGACTGATTCCTTACCTTCTCCAGCAGCAGTTAAATACCATTCCCACTTAATTATGTGCCCTCCACGTGACCCAGATGTGTTAATTCACCAATGTACTGATGGTCATAATGTTTTGGCTCTTCAGTGTATATAGACAAGGAGGAGGAGATACAGCCAAAAATATCTCCCATTGGTTAAGCAGAAGGGATTTTAACATCTATTGGACATGGTTAAAACAACTGGTCAATAAAATAAGAGAAGATATCGTGCCAATAGGGAGAAGGGAAGTAAATGAAAGCAAAAGGTTAATTAATAAAGAAAGAAGAAAATACAGTAGAGTCCGGCTATAGGAGCCGCATTGGGAACAGAGGACATGGCTCTTATGTCAGGAGTGTAAAATAAAAACCAATAAAAATTAAACTATAATACACAAAAAATAATAATGGACATAAAAAAATAATGGTAAATAATAATAAAAAAAAAAGAAAGAAAAGAAACAAGGAGACAGAGAATCAATTCAATTAATCAAACAGAATAGAATTCGAGATCGGTCCTTGATCCATATTTAATAACTTTTTAGAATCCCTTTTATAGATTTCTATATTCCCAAAGGTGTCTAATTGATTTCTTGAATTGACAGACCTAACTAACTTAAAATTATCTGAACTAATACCATGACCAATATCCAAAATACGTTCAGTGATACTAGATCTGTCCAATCTGCCATATTTTACATGTGCTAAATGCTGTTTCCACCTTTTAATAATATTTCTGGAGCTCTGACCAACATAGTTTTTCTCATAAAAATCACATTAAAATAGATAGATTCCAGACTTTTCAAGAGGTGGAACGGCATCTTTAGAATTTCCTAAGAGTGTTTCAAAATACCTGTTGTTACTGAAGGCCTGAAAAAGATTTTTAGCGCTTGCAATTTAAAGCCTGCATTCAAAAGCTCCAGACTCTACTGTATTTCTTTATTAATTACCTTTTGTTTTAGTTTCCCCTCCCCCTATTGACAAGGTATCTATTCTTTATTTTATTGCCCATTGTTTTAACCATGTTCAATAGTTGTTAATATCCCTTCTGCTTATTTTATTCATGCCAATTTACCCCCCCCCCCCCCCTCACACACACATCTAAATATTCTGTACATCCTCTAGCATTAAGGCTTTTATTTCTTTTTTACTTTTGTCTCTCACCACTGAAGAGGACTACTTGGTAACCGAAATACGTATCCAGTATTTCATTTCTCCTTGTGGATTTGAGGTTCCCCCTTTTTGGTTGTTCCATTCCACAGTTTTGCTTAATTTTTGTTTTTGTATATAAACAGACGTTATTTTTTCTCAGTTTGTTTGGGTGCAAATATCACTCCTGCATTTTTTTTTTAATTTTTACTTTTTTATATAGGGCGAGGCATTTATCTTGAGACAACAGAAAATCTCGGAAACTAAGCATTATACGGAAAAATATCCTAAATCAAAAGTGAATTACTTCATGGGGGAAATTCATAAGCTGAAAAATTAGCCCCGCTCCCCCTCTTGTGAGGTGGGGGCAGGGGAGGGGGGGGGG
>JAHWFO010099258.1:87533-99688 GCA_023313115.1 Rhysida immarginata
GGGGGAGGGGGGGGGGACTTTGAAATCTTAAATAGCAGCCCCTATTTTTAATGGCATTTTCATATTTTACACAACATTTGAGAAATGTTTTATTCTTGGTGTTTTTTGAATTGATCCAACCGTTTAGGAGATAGAGGCAATGAAAGTGTGGAACTTTTAAAATTTTGAACCCAATTTTATTGATGAAGACAAATAGATAAAGGGTGGGTCTTACAGATTTTCCTAGTGTACTTTCTGGTAGTCTTTAAGAATCCGAAGTCAGAATTTCAAAAATTCAATACTTTTAATACACACGCACAGACCCTGCCTCCATAGGACTGCTGCCCCCAAGACTTTGCTTGTGCACTAAAAAAATTTATATTTTTAAATTCTGACTTCGGATTCTTAAAGACCATCAAAAAGTAGAATGGGAATGTCTCTAAGACCCACCCTTTATCTATTTGTCTTCATCGATAAAATTGGGTTCAAAATTTTAAAAGTTCCACACTTTCATTGCCTCTATCTCCTAAATGGTTGGATCAATCGAAAAAACACCAAGAATAAAACATTTCTCAAATATTGTGTACAATCTGAAAATGTCATTAAAAACGGGGGTCGCCATTTAAGATTTCAAAAGTTACCCCTGTCCCCACCTCACAAAAGGGGAAGGGTGGGCTAACTTTTCGGCAAATGAATTTCCCCTGCAAAGTAATTCACTTTTGATTTCGGACATTTTTTCCGTATAATGCTTAGTTTCCGAGATATTCAGTTGTCTCAAGATAAATGCCTTACCCTGTATATTTGAAAAGAAGGTCTTTTTGTTTCTTTTTTCTGCTGCTAGAGCAGTGTTTTCCACCAACCTTTCGTATCTCTGGCACACTTGGAACAATAGTTAAACTTCTGCGCCTCAATTAAATTATGATGATCTAAATAAGAGTAATCTTTTTTAAGATTTAGTTAACATAAACAAAACAACTTATTATAAAGTGTAATAAAAAGATAATGATTAAATGTGGCTATAATTATTATCTTTTTATTAAAGCCGCATTTAATTATTATCTTTTTCTGTTTATGAAAATTTTCGCGGCACACCTGAGGTCCTCTCATGGTACACCAGTCTGTATGATCACATCTAAAAAGGTCTGATTGCTTCAACATCCTCCTTCAGGAAAAAGAAAAAAAAACAACTGATATGCGGGACAAATTATTGCACAAGTCAAATTCATCCTTTGGTAATGATATTAATGGAAAAATTCCGCGACCTGCTTCAAACCAGGGACCACTAGTATCGTGCTTGTTGCCTCTATCAAGTGGGCTATTTTTTTTCCACACTTTCAATTAACTCACCAACAAGTTTATCTGTATAACACAAATCTTGCCGATATTAAACCAACTTCCCGACAAGCTAGAGCTGAAACTTGATACACATACTGAGTACCGATGACTATGATGTTAAAGGAAAACATTTTCAAATCTGTTCACTGGGCACAAATTCATTACAGTCGCCCCTCCACAAGTTGGAAATCTCAGTTTCAGGGCCTTGTGGAGTTTCCTGACTTGTGGAATGGCGATTTGCTGAGTGACGACTGTAATACGAATTGGTTAATTGCTTAATTACACAAAACAATTACTTTTACCGAGACATTATTGTTGATGAATGAATGTGTCCTTTATTGTTACACATTTAAGCAAGATTGAAGTACACGATACGATTGCAGTCTGAGCAACAATTTTTATTTGAAATCTGCACTACAAAATATCATTTAAAACATATTGAAAGTGTGGTTTGAAAAACTCCTTTTTCTTCTAAATATTATTTCCCCATTAACATCATTACCTTATGCTTGGAGCATTAACTCAGGTTTCATTTATTATTTTCTCATCCTTTGATGTTAAAATTTGAATTCTTGAAAGGGAGTTGTAACTAGCACAGGCAGCCAAACATTCAGACTATACCTATAACCCTTTATAATGTCTGTGAAAGAAGATAGTACTGCATCTTATTACAATATACCATATAAAGTTTTCAAATTTTCAGTCTGTCTGTCGAGTGTTGTATTTCTGACACATTTCAATGCAATTGGAGAGTGGCTGTAATGAATTTTGAAAGAGACGAATCATCCTCACGTTGGCAAAAATGCTCTATCGAATAGACTATTATTGAAAGGGGAGATCGCTACTGCTTTCCGCTAAAGGATTTTTCTTTAGTAACTTGAAAACAGATTAAAATGATAACTTCAAATTCTGTTTTCACCAATCGAATCAAATAAATAAGGGGCATAGCATAGACAAATTCAAAGTTGAGATAGCCGAAATCAGTACAATAGCACGTTTTCTATTAGATTATGCCATTATGATATACCGTAGAAATTTTTAATGCCAAGATATGACAAATAATACAGCTAGCAATAGGTGCACATTAGCTCTTGATAATATAAGGCTTAAAGAATATTCGTTATTGATAACATTACGCCATAATATCAATTTGCTATAGACAGCAATTAAATGGCTATTGATTACATTTAGCCTAACACCAGGGGACAAATCCAGGCTGTAAAGAGGATATACGAGAATCTCCCATTTCTTCTTGGCTAGTGCGTCCACAACAGCTTTCACGACATGCAGGCATGCATTGTCATGGAGAATGATCACTTCTGAAGACAGCATGCCAGGGCACTTGTTTTTGATAACAACGAGCTGGCGTGATCCTTGTTTTTTAATAACAATGAGCTTTTAATAATGTTAGGCCTAATCTCAATTTGCCAGTAGATCTTACTATTTTGTAAAATTTTGTTTTCTCAACAAACCATCCCTGAATGGCCCACGTAAGTTCAGTCCTGCTTGACAGGGAGTATACGTGTGTCTGTTTGTAATAAAATGCTGTACAGTCATTCTTGCACGTCATTATGAAATAACCTAGAGACACAGACTTCAGGTTCGCAACAGTTTTGTTCAAATTACGATATACAGACTATCCCAAAGTCCAGTCTCATAGGGAATATTGATATGTTGCAGACTGTAGTGCAACTTATATACAAGGTTAGCACAAAGTCTTCCCCTGATTAAAAAAAAAATTATGTCAGATTAATACATACGGTTTTTTTTGTATTATGATCTGCATCTTTTTAAACTGCTGGTACAGTAGGAGCCAAAGTGATGTAGGTGGTGCTAACATTAGCCATATTGAAAATGGCATTTATGCAGGGAGAAAGCTCAAGGCGTTTGGAAGAGATGGTCCTACAGCATGGCTCCCATGTTCTCCAGATGTAACACCCTTAAACGTTTTCCTGTGGGGATATGTTAAGGATAAATTGTTTGCAACACCGGTCCCCGATGTGATCACATTAAAGGTAAGAATAACGGATGCGATATTGACGATAACAGAAAACATGCTAGTGAATATGCGGTGAGAAACTTAATATCGCCTAGATGTTATCAGAGCTACGAACGGTGCACATGTTGAAGTGTTCTAACGATGTGAAGAAAAACTGAGATGAAGATCATAATACAATAAACCGTATGTATCTATCTGACATAGTTTGTTTGTTTTGTTTTTGGTTTTTTTTTTTGTTGTTTTTTTTAATTTTCTTTATCAGGGAAAGACTGTGCTCATCTTGCATTGGCTTTTCATGAATTTTTTTGAATATTTGCTAATACAACTTATACATCAGAAAATAAAGTTTATCTTGAATCATCCTGTATAAATAAAATCAAATAAGAAATAGCTTAAGAGTGGCAAGGGGCAAATTTGTACAAAATGAAGAAACATACAATACAGAATATAATAACTGAAAATGAACAAAATGTTAAAAACGGAGAAGGAGAAAAAATCTCCCTACGTAAGCGAGAATTGCACTTGCTTTCTTCTAACCTTGTTGACAATGGTTTAGGGCGAAACAAGTTTGTAATAGCTTTCATTATACTATAAGCACTATGGACTCAAGCAATCTTACGAAGAGAAACATACCTATGCTACAAAATTTATTTTTGGTGATATATGGGTCCAACCTGTTTTATAGGGGGAAACCCCTTCTCAACTACTGCTTGTCCATAGAAAGAACTAGGTCAATTTTTAAGATTTTCCTCTTCAGAAGGGCAACATTTCACATAGGGAGTTTGCCAACAAAATGATGAAAACAGCAATTGTATTTATATATTATTCTGCATGCTTAAAATGTTTTAGACGATCAAAGAGCCCAATGAAGTTCACAAATGTATCTTTACAATACACAACCTTGAAACAATAGGGCAGGGGGAACATAATTTGAATAAATATGATATACTCCATTCCTCTCATTCTCCCATCTTATCAGTGCAAGATTTTTATTAATCTGATCCATGTCAGTTCTATAAAATTGTTTGTCTGGCTGTAACCAAAATGGCTTTATCCAAATTCCTTGTAGTTATTATGATAACGGTACTGTAAGGACCCGGTTGAACACAGTCTGCTGCAACATGAAATCGGCTCCAACGTAATTTTGGCATGACTCCTGAATTCTATTTCTGGCTTTGCAAATGGCATC
Source organism: Rhysida immarginata (assembly GCA_023313115.1). Lineage (NCBI taxonomy): Eukaryota > Metazoa > Arthropoda > Chilopoda > Scolopendromorpha > Scolopendridae > Rhysida > Rhysida immarginata. Next base: position 92,036 of record JAHWFO010099258.1, read on the forward strand.
TCTCCATGATTTTGTAAATTCAATTTTTTCTCGAATTTTCGTCACCAAAGGCAGCCAGTGTGATCATGAATTTCAAAAGCAAAATGATGGCAACCAATTGAAGTGTATGGCAACTTCTAAAAACCTGTCGCGATTGTTCACTTTCAACCTGAACATTGCCTCAAATGAAGATGACTGTCATTTACTTCTTTTAAAAATTCTCCTACCTAGCCACCATTTATTGAATGATCGCAAACAAAAAAATCCATTTTCAATTCTAGCGTTTCCATTCTGTTTCAATTTGCCCAAGCATTTGAAGGCAAGCTTGGATCTAAAAAAGAGGAGAGACTATTAAGCAACAGATCGATCGTGTCTTTAGTCAAGTTGAATTTTCAATACTTTTCAAGCATTTTTGAATTATTTGTAAAGTTTTTGTAATGCTATTTAATTTATAAAAAAAAAAAAAAAGTTCACGTTTTGTTGATCTTCTAATGTATTTATTTTATACCTGAATGTAACACAAACACTGATGAAGAATTTGATTTTCTTGTGTTCTGTAAAGAAGAAATCTTTGCAGCTAATAAGCTGTTTGAGAATTATGAATGGAAAAATGCAGCAATTTTATAGCAAACTGCTTTAATTTGCATTGCAAATCAAGTCTACATAATTACATGTGGACAGAAGGTTTTTTGTCTTCTCCTTTCAAGTCTAGTGATAGCCAGAATAAAGAAGAGGGAAGTTGCCAAGCTTTTGTTTTTGCGATCGATCAACCCTATAACGTAAAGATGTCATTTTTATTTAACTTATTATTTATTTCATTATTTTTCTTAGAAATAAAGAACTATTGATCTCAACTCTACAAATGTTTGATCTCGAGGAAGAGGGTTGATCTAATATGACTCGATTTAACGCGGTTGGTGAAGTCTAGCTCCCGACTACCATGTTCGACCGGGTCCGTAATGTACGCCAATTTTCCTGGAAAGCTCGAAACCTGGTAAAAAGGCAATCACAATACTCAGTTTAAATATTTAGCACTGTCCTTCAATACAGTATCCAAGGCACAAGCATCCTTTTGGTGGTTCTTGTTTTATACACTGCTCAAAAAAATTAGGGGGAACACATTTTCCAAGTCTGCCATCCACCATCTAAATGATATACTCCCAAAGAAAAAATGGAAGACACCCATGCCATTCATTAATAAAAATCAAATCAACCTCATTATAAGCCATACTTGTTTTTACATCAAAAAACTAAGAAAGGATCCCCTCCTTAAAACAATGTGTAATAGACCACGTTATCTCAACAAAACCTTGTGATTTTGCTGAATAATGTAAAGATTACCACTTCACTGATTCATGTTTACACAAAGCACGCAAAATGCGACATCTTACGGAAATTCAAGTGTCTGCTGTAGTTACATTACTCGAGAAAGGCCATTCTATTCATTATGTGACAAAATAAGCTGCATGTTGTTGTTAAGCCTTCGTAGATAGAGTACTTAGCTTATATTACTTTACCACAGTAGATCCCACTTATTTTCACTATAAATATTTATCACCTTAGTTTACTCGATTAGATTAGATTAGCTTGATTCCTGTTTCTTGTTTATCATCCCGCTTTCAAGACTAAAATTAAAACTTGGTTATCTGTTTGCACTATTCACTATTTTTTTTTTCCTTTCACTTTGTTGCACCTTTATTCACTGCGTATCGCTCGCTATTACTCTACTCATAATTCAGATGCCTCTTTAATCATTGCAATCAGTTTTTTCCATTAACCTCGAGTTCTCCAGATAATTTTTAAAACTGCATGTTAGCCCTTCTGTCATCTGCCAACTTTGGAAACAGTTCCAAGAAACAGGTCAATATTCCAAGAAAACTGGACAAGGCCGTAAGCGTAAAACAACTCATCGGCAAAACCGTTACATCGTAACTTCCTCATTACAGAAACGCACTGCTGGTGCCAGGGACCTGTGAAATGACCTGAGGACAGGATATGTCTGACCAAACTATCGGTAACTGTCTTAAGGAGGCCAAACAGAAACCGTGTCAACCAGACAAGGGGCACATTTTATTGCACACAAATGAGTATGCATGATGTTTGCCCACACTTGTGCTTGTTGGCAGCTTCATCACTGGATGCCTGTGCTGTTCACAGATGGGTCAAGGTTTTGCCTGACCCATTGTGATGGAACCACGTGTGGACAGATTGGTATAGCTCTAAAACGATGATGGCGTGGGGTGGAATCTGTATTGACAATAGCACAGACCTCATCATCATCCCTAAGAATCTTAACAGCCAACGTTACATTGGTGACATTCTCAAGTGTCATGTTATGGTATTGGTTCAGAATTTGTCTTAATTCATGAACAACTATGAACTTCCTGAGGGAATGCCAAATCACGGTTATGGAGCGGCCACCAATGAGCCATGACCTAAACACAAACGAGCACGTATGGGATATGCTTGAAAGATGTCTTCACAAGTGTCCAGCACCACCTCAGACACTGCAAGTAGCTCAGTGAGGCTCTTATCGAAGAATGGGAGGGAATACTACAAGAAGACATCCGCAAGCTCATTCGAAACATGCAAAGATGATGTCGTTCTGTGCTGATGGAAATCATATACATTACTAATGTTTAAAAAACAATGAGAATTGTTTTCCAAAGTACAGATTTGCTCTTTGTTTTGGGGTACTCTCTTTTCTTGGGAGTGAGGCATTGGAGATAATGCAGTTGCATTTGGATTTTGTTAATTAAGGGTGTAGCTATGTATTTAGTTTCATTTGTTGTTTATTTATAAATGTTTTAGATGACAGACGGAAAATTTTAGAAAACTTGCTCCCCTAATTGTTTGAGCAGTGTATGTGAAATTCGAAACCATTGTTCTAAGTTTTGTTTTTAATTTTGTCTCTTCATTGAATGTGTTGTTAAATTTATTTTAATCAAAATATATTGCTAAGAAGTGATAAATTTTAAAAGATGAAGTTTCCAATAAAGTTTACACATGGAATAATAATTAGCCAAATTTAAAGACATCAGGTTGTTGCAAAAGTTTTTTCCGGATTTTTATTCCAACACAAAAACGATTGAACTTGAATGACAGATTCAGCTCATGCAGATGCCGGGCAATGGTTGAAAAGTGAACCTTGAACTGTTCTGCGAGTTCCCTCGTTGTTACATTGTGATCTTCATCAATTGCTTGGCGTAGATCACCATCTGAAATCATGATTGGCCGACCAGAGAGGTGCATCTTGAAGAGTGCTATCTCCGCGTCTGAACTGGCGATACCATTCTTCTATTGTACGTAAACTAACGGTGCCATCACCTAAACGTTAGCAAATGTTTCGGTGACATTGCACAGCACTGATATTTCCAGAATACTCGTAGAAGATTATTGCTCGAATATGCTCGCGTGAAAGGTCCATTTCAGACCGTTGATGGCACTCACAGATGTATAGTCAGAAAGTTGATTCTTGGATGTAATATGGCAAAGATATTCAGGAATCGAATGCAATAACTTGTTTAAAAAAATATGAACGCCCCCTTCGGAAAATGAGCCCTTCTTGGGCACGGGTTCTAGAACTGGAAGAAACTTTTGCAACAACCGGATACATTGAAGTATGTCTGGGATTGGGAGGATTATTTTTGGAATCCCACTGGAATAAAACTTTTAGAAAATCCAAATTTATCAGATTAATAAAATAGAATGTGCACACTGACTGCTTTGAAGAGAAGCCAATTTTGCCTTGGCAATAATTAAACAGACCCCAGTTAAAGCTTCCTATTATTTTAAAGTAAGAAAAACTAACCAAAATTAAGGTAACTTACTTATCTGCAATTAACTCCGGATGATCAGGAAAGACATCAGATCCATCCATGCCATCATCGCAAGTCTTACGACAAACTTCGTATACCGCTTCCTAAAAAATAAAATGTTATATTTCATTTTCTAAGCATGGTAAAATTAAAAATTCACTTTTTAAAAAAACTTCAAGAACTTTTGCCATTTTCACATGTTCCAGAAATTAATTCTTGAAATACCTAATCTTTAAAACATGAAAAGAAAATTATAAAAATGTGAAAAAATTAATATACAACTGACCAATACAAGAACTCCACCTATAAAGACAAGAATATCTTTACACTTTTCTCTTGCTTTCATTCGTTTATTCTTTATAAGTCTTTCCCCCACCTTTTAAAAATCATCTAGCACCAAGAAGAATGTGATGTAGAAATTACACGTAACCAAGAGCTGTACACCTTGTACAATGATGTGGCGCTTTCCACGCTTATAAGAAATAGAAGGTTATAATGGACAGGGCATGTCCAGTAAATTAATTTTTGAAACACCTAATCTTTCCTATATATATAGCTGAAAGAAATTCATCTCATGTAAAGAACTAACAAAGGAAAGTTTCAAATCATGTAAGCACATTCGTCTGCATTCGACAGACCATTAAAAAAGATAACCATGTGCAAACTTTTACTAGCAATGAGCTATAAGCAAAAGATATTTCATTTCAAAAAGTAGGCAATTATAACGGAGGAATACACAATATTAGAGACAAACGATGACACATGAGGAATTAAGTGATGAGGAAAGCCCACATTTCAGAGAAAACAGCAGAGAATCACAAGAGCAGTAGCTCCTCTTGTCAGTCCTCATCAATTAAAATATCCCAGCTGAAACTTCCAAAAGGATATCTCGATATATACCAAAATTAGACAAAGCAGCCTAGAGATAGACAGGAATAATGATCTTCCAATACTCTGCCAACCAAAAAAGGAATCAGCGGTTCTTCCAGATAGAAATTTGCTGCTGTTCAAGCTTTGAAGAGACAAATTGGTAATAGGTCAACCTGCAGAACCTGTAAATGGGGAACCCTGGCACGATCAAAAATATGGAATTTGGAACAATAAACTGAAGATGAAGTTTTCTCTAAAGTAAGGGAAATCAGAAGCCGAGGAGACAGTATTCATAATAAGATAATTCGTTCAAGGGCTCCTGGAGTAAACACTATTTTAGTCCTAACAATCAGGACATCTTCAAGGCATCTGCGAGATGGGTGCAACAACGCATGTCCCCATTCTGCTGATGTCACTCAAAACCTTATTCAGGAATTCGGTTGGGAGCAGTTCGATCACCTGCTGTACAGCCCTGATCTCACACTTGACTACCACTTATTCTTGAAATTGAAGCATGATTTTGGAAGAAGGCGCTTTGACAGTGAAGAAGACATAAAAAAACGGTGTTCAGCAGTGGCTGTCTTCACTGGCGGCATCTTTCTATGAGGAGGGCATAGAAAAGTTGGTTTCCCGCTATGACAAATGTCTGAATAATGGTGGCAACCACGTAGAAAAATAGTTTAAGAAATGCTCTTTCATGTAAAACTAAATTTTGTTTTGAAAAAAATGTTTTTATGTAGTTTTTTTCCCAAACGGTACTTACTTTACGGACAAGCCTCGTATATAAAGGATAAAAGGATAAGTCCACTGCAAGACATAGGCCTCTCCCATCACAGGGGGGGGGGGGGGGGTATTGGGTCTAATCTCTCACGCTGACCAGACGGGTTGGGACATGCATTTTTTGAGCTTCTGCCAGCTTTTGATGAATGCTACAAGGTGACGGTCGTAGCATCCGGGGCCGACAGCTTAACATGCTCTCCGAAGCACGGGGGGAGGAGTTAAGAAATCTCTTCACTGAATGGGGTCACCCATCCAGTTACTAGCCATGCTAGGCGAAGCTTAACTTCCAGAGCTGGCTTGCTCTGTGAAAGCCCCCTAGCCCACAGCAGCCCGTTATATAATACTGTATTACAGTAGCCTGCATGAACTCGCCCCTTCCCTCAGTTTCACATTAACATTCAAAATTCCAGTTACCTTAGAGTACATTAAAATTAGGTTTTACTATATATAGAATAGTACATTTGCATTTTATTATTACCGTATATTTATAAATTCAAAAAATAGAACAAATAAATTGAAATGGTTGGGGGATGGGGGGGGGGGTACGTTTTATATACTGAAAATTACGGTAATACATGTATCTCTAAAAAGCTTAACCAACTGTTATAAAAAAAATGGGGGTACATTTTATAATTGGGGTAATTGGGGGAGGCCATGGCCTGGTGGGCTTTTGCTGAAATTGTGTTTCAGTGAAGTTAAGCAACATCAGGCACGGCTAGTCAATGGATAGGCGACCCATCAGTGACTCAGGATCATCACCCCCCCCCCTCCCCCGGCTGCTGTGACCATCATACAGCAGTCGTTAATCCAGGTCCATCCAGAGACCTAACTCGTCAGCCTCAGGCCATACAGGCTCTGGATGGACATATTGGATTACAATGAATTCAAAAAAACGTCTAGGCACAGTCTAAGGAACTCTTCGTCAGTGTATTAATCTCATTTGGTTCTGCCGTTTGCCATTTTCGGAGGAGTTAACTGTACAATATTATCACATATGTACATACAAAGAGATGGGATTTTTTTTCCTCAAAATTTTAAACCATCTGTTTTCAAGTCGATCTCGTTTCCAGTCCGTTTCCAGGGACTATAGTATAAAACTAACCTGGTTTTTGGGCCATTCTGTATACATGGTTGGATGCTTCATAAAACTCTAGTCGATAAAGCTTTTGCAGACGTTGCTGGCCAAGTACCATTCACAATTACCTAAGTCCAATAGTTTTTGATCCTGCCTGATCCTTGCATTTAAAAACGGTCAATGTGTTCATGAAGAAACTGAGACACAGTCAATGGATGGCGATAATCATCTATCCAATAATCCATTCCTTCCACTGTAAGAGATTAGCAAGAAGTTGTGAAGTACATGACTGCAAAAAGTCGGGGTGCATATACATTATCCTTCATGAATCACCATACGAAAAATCACATGGGGTTAAGTCTCGAGACTCGGTTGGCCACTGCATTAACACATCTTCTTGATGTATCCTTCTATCCAACATTGTGGCAAAATTTTGCATTTGGGTAATGAGCCTAAAAAAATCTTAAGAGACAATTGTCGCTTTAGTGGCATAAATTTTGTCCTAACCATCAAATTTTGTGTCACTAAACCTTTCCAAAGTATTAAGTTTAAATTATTACTTCTAATTTATTTTCTAACTCGTTTAATTTCATTTATTCCCTAAATACATTTAAGGGGGGTCAGTACCGAAAAAAATCGAATTTTGGGTCAAAAAATCGAGAAATGTGAAAAATTCTTAATATAATCTTTAAACTCTCTGCTATCGATCTGTATAGGTGGTTTTGTCAAATTCTTTTATTTTCTTAGTGAAAAAACGTTTTTTTTGGACCCCTGTATCAGTCATCGTAAAGATTTTGATTCCAAAATGAAACATTCATAATTTTATGTTTTATAATACTCCATAAAAAAAAATGCCTAAAAAATTTTTTTTTAGAAATGTGAAAGAATGTAAAAATGTAAAAGAAATATTTTTATTGAAAACAGCCTGCCCTACAATATGGTGCAAACCTCACTTTCTTATCTCAAGTACAAAAAAAGTTACATCCATTTGAAAATTAGAAAAGTTTGAACCTCATTTTCTCCCGATTAGTTTTACGTTATAAAGTGCATTCTTTAGGTACACTTTTCTCCGCTTCTACTGCACGTATTTTCAAAAGTATGGGCATTATAGAAAGATAAAATGATGCTAAA
>JAHWFO010099258.1:100088-144167 GCA_023313115.1 Rhysida immarginata
TGAATGCTCCAAACTGTTGCATCTGGGGTACTGAAAAGCCGATGGTTGTGCATGAAAAGATTTTGCACTCTGATTACGTGACTGTATGGTGCGGATTCACTTCACATTTCATTCTTGGTCCCTTTTTCTTTGAAGAGAACACTCCTCAAGGCACTAAAAGATGTTCAATCACTGGTGCTCGTTACTGCGAACTTCTGCAGCAGAAAGTCATTCCTGCTTTACAAGAAAGACAATGTTTAGACACTACTGTCTTTATGCAAGATGGTGCAATATCCCACATTGCATGACAAGTGAAAGAACTCCTTCATGCTCATTTTGAAGACGACCGGGTGATTTCGAGAACTTTTCCAAGTGCATGGCGTCCTCGTACACTGGACTTAAACCCTTGTGACTTCTGGCTGTGGGGATATTTGAAAGATAATGTCTATGGAGGAAGAATACGGACTGCCCCTGAATTGAAAGCAAGCATAACATGCCATATCACTGCGATTCCTCAAGAAACCCTTCGCTCTACTGTGGAACATGCAATAATGCACTTTGAACATGTCATTGACACAAATGGAATGCACATTGAACAAATGCTCTGATTTTATAAATTTCTCTGCTTCTAACTTGTTTTTGTTATTATTCATGCACCATTTGAACTATTTTTTTTATTGCAAAATTCTCTTCCCCATGGTCTGTATAACATATATCTCAAGTTTCGTCAAAATCTGATTCCCAGAACGGCCGTAAAAGGGTCTAAATGGTGTCACTTTAATTATAACCACCCTGTACATGGTTTTTTATTTTTGTATTTTTTAATTCTTCATTAATTCTTGTTTAATACTATATTATTCTTAATTATTACTATAACGTGTACATCTATAATAAATAATGAAGGCTCTAAAGCCTTGTAATTCCAACAATGTCTCTTTATTCAACTTTGATCATTGTTATCAGTTTGGCTTGGCACCCACTGCAGACGTTCCTCATTTCCCTTTCCAGGGTAAATAGCTTATACATGGAAGAATAGATTAGGAAAAAATAACATTTAGATCAACACTGTACTCTTTAAATAAAAACATTAAAATAATGAGTTCAGTACTTTATGTTTCCCATATTACCTGATCACTTGCAAGGTATGGCCGAATTACGTAAGCTTTATTCGTTGGAATTTCAGGTGGTTTCCAAAGATAGAGGTCATTGGCATTATCCAATGGAAGTAACCGCTATGGTGGAAAAAATATTTTTATTAAAACTAATAAAAATCAACTTATTCTTCAATTCAATTAAAAAATTATTATAAAGCTGAATCCTCTTCCAAAAAAATTTCTACATTATTCAGTCTTTACATAATATGAGGGCGGGTCATATGAAAGTAAGCCAACATATTTTACAGAACATTAATGGATTTATTCAAAGCCATTAAACGTAGCAACAATTTGATTTTTTCTAGTTTTTTTTGTTTTTTTCAGGCCTCGCCTAGTGCAGAAATAAAGCAAGTCTAATCTGGTGTAGAAATTATGCCAATTTATGTGAAAAGCAGTGGTTTGAGTCCTTTTAATGTAAAGTGGGATAAAGTTGTTCTCTCTGTGTACATTGAAGTTTAAGATGGTTCTGGGACAAATGATAAGTGATTTGCTAAATTAATTTTAAAGTAAGTTCTTGTCTTGAAAAAATTGCTTTGTAAATATTCAATGATTGGATTTATCATTACTGCCTTTGTAAATAGTCATGCTATGTAAATTTCTCTAATTTGTTTATTTATCCTTGCTATCTTTATAAAATTTTATGCTTTGTAAAAATTCACTGATTGGTTTATTCTTTCTTCCTACCATTGTAAAACTCATGCTTTGTAAATTTCACCAATGGTTCATTTATTCTTTCTGTAATTGTAAATTCTGTATTCGTCTTTTGTTATTCGGTCACTGATGAAGGAGGCTTGGCCCCCAAAATGTACATCTGCGTCATTAAAATCTGTGTATATTGGTGATTTCCTTATTTAATCTCCTTATTGTTGTGTCCACAGTTTTTGGCTTGTCGTCCTTTTATTTTTTTTTAGGGTAATGTATTAAACTAACTTTTTAAATGAAATTAAAGTATTTGGGAGCGTGACTGGGCCATATTTAGGGTTTAAACTATAGAAATAAGCATATATTACCAATTTTAGTGACTCTACCAAACTCCTGCGAATCCTCATTTGCGATCGGATCTGGAACCTAATCTTGCGAATATCCGAGGTCTGACTGTACTTGAATGCAATTAACAGAATAGATAAAGACCCCGGCCATATTTCAATAAGAAAACTCAAGATTACACTGCTTTTAAAATATGATCAAAAGGTGGAAAGAACCTTTTGCTGATATATTTTAAGAGCAGGACTGACAGAGTGTTGCTAAACAAGTTTTTGAAACAAGTTGATAAATATTTAGATAATTTTAAATTGCTTATGCTAGGGAAAGAAACCAGGGCTATAGGAGATATGTTCGCAATTTCCCGCCCAAACTTCTGCAATGTTCTGTTAGTCATCCATACTGTATAGGGGTGACTATTTTCCCCTTCCTGCCCTCCCTTCTCTTTACAGTTTTGTAAACTGATCAACAGAAAGGAGGAGAACTGAAGAATAGTCATCCCTTACAAACCTATGCTAACTAAAAACCTGCATCCCATCTCTAAAAACCACAACCTATCTTTGACTTTTAAAAACTCCAACTCTATAAAAAAAATAAAAAAAAAGTCCTTGGGGAATCCCAAAGATGTGATTCATGATCATAATAAATCAGGCATTTATGCAGTCAATGCCCAAAACTCTACTGGTATTAAACTAAAAGAAAACTTAATTACCAGATGCAAGGAGCATATGGCCCATAGAAAATATGGTAGAACCTAAAATTCAGTCATGGCTAAACATTCTATAGATACCGGCCACTAATTTAATATTAATAATTTAAGGCTTTTTGAACCTTTGGACTCTTGAAAGCCTATCCATTCTCTCTACCAATCAAGACCTATTACTCAATCTTGACCTGATACCTATCAGTGATTTACCAGTTATCAATTGGGGTACTAAAATTGTTAGTATGGTAGTCAAAAAAACGCATCCTCCCTCCGATTGTCTTTAACTATATATACAGGGTGTATCCGGTTCGATGGTCATAAAGTACCTAGCGTTGTTCTCCGCAAAATTCTAAGCATAATTTTCCTTATCCATTTTTCAAAATTCTCAAAAAAAATGCTTGAAATCGTTATCCAAAGTTTGGCTATTATGACGTCAGAAGGCTATAGGAATGGATGAATTATGACGTCAGAAGGCTATCCAAAGTGGCTCCTAGCTATTATGACAGGAGCCAGAAAAAAATTACGTCATTACGGCATGGATGAATTACGTCAGAAGGCTTAGAATTACGTCATAATAGCCAAACTTTTTTTTGAGAATTTTGAAAAATGGATAAGGAAAATTATGCTTAGAATTTTGCAGAGAACAACGCTGGATACTTTATGACCATCGAACCTGATACACCCTGTATATATACTGCACGTTAACTTCTTTTCTCTGTCTCCTGCTGAATGATGGAATCTTTGCCTCCGAAATATGTATACAGGTTTCCAATTTTGTTTTCTTTATTTTATTTTGCAATTTCTTTATAATTTTCTTTCTGTATTTTTTTTTTGTTTGTTTGTTTGTTAGACTGACTTTTTAAGTTTTATTTTTTTTCTGATTTTGCTTGGCAATTGTAGGTAACACTTAATTTTACGTACTCCAAAAAATTTTTGTTTAAGAATTTGTTATAAACCATTTTTTGTTCCATTTAACTGCTTATTTATTATCTGTCTGATTCCTTTTCCTATTTTACCTTGTAGTTAAAGAGCCCTTTATGTATTCTTCATGTATTCTTTATTGTATATTCTTATCCAAATATTTAAACTAGTTTCGACTAATTTTATTTGTAATCATTTAATACATCATTTAAAAAGATCGGTTAACAGCCAACATCAGTAAAAGGGCAGAATAGCATCTCCTAACTTCTATGGGTGATACATTAATGCTGTGTGTGTTCATATTCTACTTTTATTACCATCAACTCTGATTAATGAGAAAGTACATGTAATTGTTTTACTTTTTGAATTTATTAATTATGGATTTCACACCGAAAAACATTTGCCAAACTACTGTGCTGACTGATATCGCAAATAGGCGGCCATTTTGAATCAATGCCAAGAAAACCTGAAATGTTGCTGCTAAAAGAAAGCAGAGAGTAAACTTTATATCACTCTTTACATAATGAAATTGTTAATCATGTTTATTTAGGAATTATAGAAATTAAAGGATTATTACAGATAAATTTCATTTGTTGGCTCCCAGAATATATAATAAAGTTCTTGTTAAAATTAAAAAATCCCAAAATAAGATTTTGCACCTAAAAAACTGAGTAAATCCCAATTGAGTCATTCAATGTGTGATCCCTGTAAGTCTGCTTGGAGGCCAAGAGCACTAAGGCGCAGGTCTTGTCACTCTCGAAACCAGTGAGTCTGGGTTTGAATCCCATTGAGGGCATGAATGTTTGTTTGTCCCTTTAAAAATAAGCAAAGCTCAGTTGATCCCCTGCCAGGCTAAATTTCCAATATATCCAATGGTTATTTAACATCCTTGACACAGAAAAGTAAAAGAGGAATAGAAAAGAGAGATCATTGCAATAAATTACCATTTGTGTTTTTGCCCCACTTTGAGCAGTTTCATTTCAGTTATGTGGTTTTATTTAATCCATTTCTCCTGTTATAAGATTTCTTTGAATAATTTTTAACTTTTTTAAATAAATTTATATTTTTATGTTTATAAATTTTTTATAACTAATTAACATGTAATTATGTATTTTTTATGAAAAAATTATTATAACTATCGAAAGGTAAACAAAACATTATTTTTTTTATCATGACACATTTAGCATGCACATTTTACTACAACTGCAAACTAAATACACCTACCATTTACAAGACCAAACTATCGCAGTAGTTGTATTACATACAATGGGGTCAAAAGCTGGGTGCAATTGCCAACGGAAATTAGCTCTGTGCCCACATATTCTATATTTTGTAAACTTTTGAAGACTTATTGCTTTAATCATAAGGACTGTAACCACTGGGTATAATGACCCACAAATTTGTTATATATTTCTGATGTTTTTTTACTTATTATTTATATTGTTGTCTTTTATACTAGATTTAAGGGTCAGTTTGCTATTGCTCATTGTCAGGGCTTTATAAAAACTAGATATTAGTTCTGTTATTATTGTCTGAAGCAATAGACTTACATAGTAATTTAAGAAAGTTCATTTTGCTATTTTATGAGGCATACTCTTTTCTTTTCGGGCCCTTTTAGATGGTGTTGTTACTTTTTGTTTAATTGTTTATTACTTTTGTTTGATTATAAAGTATATTAACACGTATTTATAAATTTACTTAGATGTGTTGTATACAAATTTGTTTAGTATTTTAGTATTTACTGTAGGCTAGCATTGAGCTATATAAATTATAAATATTTGGGCAATGCTGTGGCCCTGCTGATCCATCTTAACTTTATTTTAAACTAACCCTACTTTTGATATTTGCTATGCTTATTAACCCAATTTGATTCCAGTTTTGTATTTTGAGCCTGCATTGATCTGACTTGTCGGTTCTTTGGACCATACAGATCTTTGTTGGGCATCATTAACCTTCAATCAATCAATCAATAAATAAATAAAAATTTTAAACTGTAAAATGGTCTAGGAGGTTTTTATTTATTGCATTTTTTTTTGTTAAGGAAATGCACTTGGTTAGGATGTTGCATTTTTTTTGTTTGTATTTTTTTGTTTAGGAAATGCACCTGGCTAATCACATAACTGACGAGGTTTCTGGCTGACTGTTCATGTACGCACTTTAGAGATATGAAAAGAAAAGAGGAATCACAAGCCTTGCCTTTAATGTGTGGCAAAAGGTTATTGAGCAAAATGGTTTATATATATATAATTTGATAAATTGTTTACAGCAGAAAATTTTGATCTGAAAATATGAACTTTCTCTTTACTAAACCAAATATTGTATATGTATATAAATTTGTTTCAAGATTGCATTTGTTTGTTGCGATCTTTCAAGTTAAAGCAGTCATTTAGTTATCATCATCATTTATGATGATCAGGTTTGAATTTTAAGGAAGAAATAAAATTTATATTAAAATCTTATTCTATATTTAAGGGTGAGACCTGTATTCAAGAAAATACGTACATATTTATTCTGTATTATAAAAGGAGCGTTCAAAAAGAAACGAGCCGGAGACCTAGGAACAGAAACCAGTACCTGTATGTCAGAAGTATTGGCCCTGGCTGTTGAGGCACTTGCCCCATTGTGACACAAGGCAGTGAATGGCTCTCTCGTAAAATTCCCGGGGCTGCATTGTGAACCAGTTCTGCACATACTGCTTGACCTCGTCGTTCGGGGTGAATCGTTTGCCCCTCAGAGCCCATCAACCAGCTGGATGATGTCATTGTTAATACGGTTTGGTGTTCCAGACCGTGCTTCTTCAGCTAACGACACCAGTCCTTCCCCGAACCGCTTGTGCCATGCCTTAACCCTTGCAAGGGAGATGCAGTGTTCACCGTACACTTGTGACATTCTTCGATGAATGTCCATTCCCCCTACTCCTTCCGCTGTCAGTAAATGAACAACACTTCTTTGCTCTTCTTTTGACGCCTCCATTTCACTTATTCACTGCTTATACAACGCGAATGACCATTGGACGGTTGACGCTCAATTCTGCTTCCTTTGTATTGTCACGTGACTTCCACCGTCACCCTAGTGGCGGGCTGTGAACTTCTCTGCTCGTCGGAACTAGTCTTCGTTACACACGCAACGACATCACCATTCTGTCACCAATTTGCACATTCCAGACTCCGGCTCGTTTCTTTTTGACTACTCCTTATATTTTGCATTTTGTCAGTACAGTGCTCCCTCTATAAAAAGCCAAATTTGTAATGGCAAGTCCAAATAACCGATTTTTTTTCCGGAAAACAAAAACTTTGTTATAAGGACTTGACGACATAAATTTGGGATTATGTAGAGTTCCGTTATATAGAGGGAGCATTGTATTCCTCGTTATGTTTGTGATGTGTGTAAAATTTATTTCCCCCCCCCCCCCCACACATCACATTGAGTTTAAGATTTTATCATATATCTGACCTTTTAAAATAAAAGTTCCATTTTAGTGCACTTGGAAAATCTAAAAAACTTGAAATTAGCTAATTCTATAGATTACTAAAATCATTTAATTTTCTTATTGTCGTGATTAAATGCCCTTTTGTCAACTACCTTTGTTGCATGAGCGTTACGGTGGTAGTACCCAAAGCCTTCCCGCAAAGCCAAAAACAGAATTTACAAAATTTCACAGAAAATTTATGAAATTCAAGACATCGCTTTAATTGAAAGAGGACTACAACTTCAAATTTTATCACAAAATGTTGCTAATTGTATTTTCACAAAGGTCATCAACTTTATTTAAGACTTTACAAAAATTTTTAATACCCTCAAAGGTAATGCAGCCCACAGAAAACGTCATACTAGTGTTAAGACATAAAATGCAACCTCTAAGAAATTACACATCAAATAAAATAAATGAATCTGTTTGCTTGTCCACGAACTTCAATAAACAGACTCCTCATTATAAACGACTGCAATAATCGTTCTTTGTGATAATATTCTTGTAATACGCTATGAAACTTTAAATTTACAATGGCCCATCCATCGAAATTTTATGGTTTTAGAAAATTTCAGTTTTGCTATTAATTTATCTGAATTTTCTTTATATATTTGACCTTTATATATGTCTGGCCTTTTCTTTATATATTTATATATATATCTGACCATAGCAGATGATATACCAGTACATGTCTGAAGATCTGCTATGCTCCAAAAATACAGAATTAAAGAAATACAGAATTACATAGGGAATTAGCCTACCTTTCAGAGGCACTTTTCCCATCATCCATCCATAAAAAAAAATCCATTCAAACGGGTGTAATGATTAATGTTAGAGTCAAACGACGTCAGAAATGTAACATACTAACAATGAAAAGCAACAATATATCTGGATGGATGATGGGACATTTTTTTTGATAAAACTTATTCAACTTTCTTGCATTTTTCTTCTTCTTCTTGATGATGGGACTTTTTTTCATTTTTTAGTTTTTTCAAGCATTTTTCAAAGTTTTTTTGTTTTTTTTTTCAAGCATTTTTCATGAAACTATTTTTTCAAGCATTTTTCAAAGTTTTTTTTTTTTTAAAGTATACGAATCAAGAAATTTAAAGGACCACATTTTTTTTTTCTCCAATGCTTCTGGAATGCCACTTTTGCCATGGCAATTCTGCCCTTGATCTCATCGTCACATTTACAATCTTCTCTGACAATACTTCCTAGGTATCTGAAGGTTCGAAGTTTTTTTATTAACTGCCCACTAAAACTTAACTTCACTGTCTGATGATTCTTACTAATTTTCTCACACTGATTTTCATGACATTAATTTGTATGCAGCTTTCTTCTAAGGAAGCATTCAGAGATCCAAGCATATGCCGAAGCTCCATTACTCTTTCAGCATAAATGGCCATATCATCTACAAACCAGATGCATTGGATTCCCAAACTCTTCACTCCAAGCATTGCTGATAATTTCTTCTAGGTAGAAGTTAAAAAGTGTTTGTGAAAGACAGCATCCTTGCCTCACTCCTCTTCCAGAAGATGAAATTTCAGCGTGACAGTTTGCTCCATGTAGATTTTGAATTGGTCGTCTATCCTTCTAGTCGATTGCTTTTCTTTTCAAAATAGCTATTAGAGTAGCCTACTGTACTCTGTCGAATGCTTTTTCTAAATCCACAAAGCAAATGTTAAGTTCTCTTCCCTTTTCTAGATACAGCTTCTCTAATGATTCTTAAAGAGTCCAATAATGGCATCTTTAGTTCCCACGCTTCTTCTGAAACCGAACTGAGTATATCCAATTGCACATACAGCTTTGAGTACAATCTTCTGTTTGGGAAATCAAACTAATGATCCTGCAGTCTTCGCATTTGCTTTTTTCTCTAGCAGTATCATAATTGTCTTCAGGAAATCCTTAAGCCATTGTCTAGTTTTGTAGATTTCATTACATAATCTGGTCAATTCTATTATTCCATTGTCACCCTTGGCCCTAAAAATGCTCTGCAGGTATATCGTCTACACTTATTGCTTTGCTCTTCTTCATTTCATTCAGTGATTTACCGTAGCAGCTCGAACCCATTGATGGGATCCTCTATTCCCAGGTTTATGGAGTCCATACAAGCATTTTCCGATTCCAACGTCCAACTCCGTAAGATGTACAAATCCCGGATTTTCTTCCCGCCCTTCTCTCTGACATCTCGATTCTGCCTTCAATTTCTACAGGAAGGATGTTCATACCACATGCATCTTCATCCATAGTTTCCATTTCTGCATGTACGATGTTTGCAGGTCTCACTTGCGTGTCATAAAGAGTTTGTAAATATTCTTCCTACATGCGAATAATATCCTGTTCCTCCATTATCCTCTCGTTCATTCTGTGATTGCCTCTATTCATACTGTTTATTCTGTGGTATGCTACATCATGTCTTCCTTTTCTGTTGAGTTGTTCAATTACTGATAGTTCTTTCTTAATCCACTCGTTTCTTGCTTTATCAGTTTCTCTTTGGAGTTCATTGTTAAGCTGTATATACTTGGTTTGGCCCTTCACACTGGAACTTCCCATCGTCTTCCCTCATTCCTTTTCTCTAACATGTAATCCACAGCTTTTTCTCCCTGCATTCCTTTTTAAACCCAACAAGTTCTTGTGCTATATCCTTTAGAAATACGTTCAGATTATTCCAATTGCAATTTGCTGTTCCCATCCAAGTTCCTTTCCTCCATATTCCAAAACAAACTCCTCTTGCGTGTAGCTTCAGTTTCAAAGGCATTCCTGGTTTCTCTGTTATTAAGCTTTTTAGAGTTAGGTGATGTGAATATATTTTCATATCAAGCACACTATTAATCTTTCAATAATTTATTGCTTTTCCTTTTAATTGAATAGCTTTAAATATACAATTTAGCATTGAATTAATAAGATTTTGAAATATTTCTGGTGAAATTTCTACCCAACCGAGTATCTGTGGATAAATATACAATTTGGAAAACCGAGTATCTGTGGATAAATATAAAGAAACAAAAGAAAATACAACCTGTTGTCCACATTAAAGTTTAATAACCTGTATACGCATTTTGACTGCCCTTGCAGTCATCAATCAGTGAAAAAAAACACTTTCAGAGATGAAAAGTAGCATTTGAGCAGATGCCTTATAAGTTTTCTATAGGTTTAAGATCTAGGCTTCATGACCGTTATTCCATAACTCTGATATTATGGTCGCTAAGGCATCTGATATTGACAATGATGCATGAATAGAAACATTGTCATGTTGAAAAATCCAAGATGATCCATCCAACACTACCACAACTGGAAGGAAGTTGTTTTCTAGAACCTGATGATAGTTCTCAGATTTCTGGTGCACCATCTCAGATAGACAATTTCAGCAAATCCAAAACATTAATGATTATCTATAGAATCCTAGGGGTCTTTCCACAAATCATGCCAATAATGTCTTTGTCCTTTGGGTCTGAGAAGATTGTCCTTCTTTTTATACCTAACAACACCTGGATCCACTCATCTTTGATATTTATCTCTTAGAGGAGATATTTTCTTCATTGCAGTGACAGAAATATTTGGATGACTTTCTAGTTGCCTGTGAATAGTATTCTTTAAGAATTTAATCCTGATTCACTGTTGTATTTTTCGAAGAGACCTGTTTTGTTGGCTAACAAGTTGGGCAATCATCTCTACAAGAAGTGACTCTTGGATGGCGTGATCTTGGTTTTGGTATGGAAGATGGGTCTTTGAGAAAGAGTTTATAAATTTCAGATGAACTTTTTAATTTCTTTGCAATTTTAACTATTGATTGATCCTGAACAGAAAAGTGTCTTTGTGTGCATCTTGAAAACAACTGGTTATGCAAATGAGAATGGTCTGCAGATATTTAGTCAAAGCATTGGATAGTTCCATATTTAACTTTGACCCAGAATTTCAGAATATGCCGAATTTACAAATATACAAGGGAATGAATTGAACTTTGATTTAATAACATTAATTTTCGGCATAAGACCTTCGAAGTTAAAATTAAACGTTTAAATTTATTAAAAATTTTATGGCTGGAGAAAACAAATTCTGAAATCATATTAATTAGAAAAATGGATTTTCATTGGTTCAAAAAAATCAGAATATTTCCTTAGTTGGTTCACAGTGTTAGAAAATGCAAATGAACACTCAAACGATGTATTAGATAATGGTATAAATAAATACCGGATAGAATGTTTACATTAATAGAGCTAACACTATGGAATAAAAAGCTGACATTTCTGTCATTAATATTGAGTAGCTTCACCTTTTGCTCCGATTACAGCTTTTAACCTGGCAAACATACTGTTGACAAGGAAGGGACATTGCTCTGGCGTGATAGATGCCCAAACTTTTTATAGATGCAATAAACTCAGTCTTGGTACTTGGAGTTTCGATTTGTAATTCTTTCTTTACAATTTTCCACAAATTTTCAATCAGATTCATATCAGAAAAATTGGCCAGCCAAAGAAAGAGTTCAATTTGCTTTTCACTGGGATATTTTATGGTACTCTTCAAAGTGTGACATAATACACCATCCTATTGGAAAATGAAATCATTGTCACACAAATCTTCGACCAAAAGCAGCATAAAGTATTCTAGTAAACTTACGAATTCACACATCCTTTCGGTATGCACAGCTTTTCAACACCATCTGCAGTCATGTAGCCCCAGACCATGAGCAAAGTAGCAAACTTAACAGAAAGCTTGAGGCACTTCTTCAGAAAGGTTTTGTGTTCAAATCGCCATACTCATGGCCCTTGAGCTCCATGCTCTACACCAAAAATGGATTCTTCATTTAAGAGCACAAGTTTCCAGTCATCAGCACCCCACATCAGCTATCATCTTATTTGAACTCGATGTTGCTTAAGCATCAGTGGTGGTTTAGGCTTTGGTGCTTATGATCAGAACCCCATGTGACACAGACATCTCTAAACTGTTGAGCGTGACGCATGCACTCCAGTTTGTGTCCACGTTCTCTGAATATATTGGACACTTCTGAAACAGTTCCGCCTCACAATCTTCATAAGCTGCCTGTCATCTCGAGCCGTGGTGGAAGGCTTACGTCTGCATTTCATTTGGTTATTTGCAAATTGTTCATTGTCATGGTGCTGTTTCAGTACCCTTTAAACAGTTGCTTCGGACATCTGACTTGTTCAGCAATTTTCTTCTGGCTTTGTCTCATTTTTGACAGGGCAATTTCTTCTGGCTTTCTCCCCTTTTTGACAGGCCAATGTTTTACTTCTTTAAGGACTGCAATAACTGCCACGTGTTTACTGACGAGGGGGAAGAGCGATCGGATAACGTTTTTAAATGTTATGGTATTTACCTGTCGAATCACGCTGGCTTCAATCGGCGTGACGTGGGGCTCCCATTCAAAACGACTGGGGCGAATTATAAGATGGCAGCTTAGCGTCCATGGGATGAACGCTTCGCAACGAACGGCAACAATGACGTCAAATACAGACATCACAAGACAGATAACAATCGTCGTGGGACACAACAATCGGACTTGTTGCTTGCCGATACGACAATAACCAGGAAATTTCCTTTTTGTTCGTAAATCCTCATTTTTCTGCTGACATATTCTAATTTTTTGCACAGACAAGTGGCCTTATTCTATTTTGTGATTTCAGATGTATTGCTTTATTTACATGAAATTTGGTTAAAATACCTTACTTCACTTGTAATTGAACATCTTGCATTTAACTACTATTTAGATAAATAAAAGAAAAATGTTTGATTTCACATATTAAAAAAATTAAATTACTTACTCAAGTGAACTGATTTTCTCCTTATTCTAACATACAAGTCGAAGTTGTAAAAATAAGATTAGAAAATGATTTTTTCACACTACCTAAACTTTTAGGACAAACTGTTTACATAAAAATAGTATCAATGAAATAGATTATTTTTACTGATTTATTATGAAACAAGTGCACTTTTCATGTTTATCTAAACTTTGGGGACACACTATTAATGGCCTTGGAAAGACCGTTAATGAAGTCAATTGAAACATTCCACGCTGACGCTGCCGAGGCATCAAAGTGTTCACGACGGACTGTCAGAATACAGAAATTTTCATCCACTATTGGAAGAAACGTTTAATAGGAGAATCCAAACACTAGTAGTGTATAATATTTAACAACACCAGACTACTACAAGTAGAAATGTTTGCATTGTTGATCATTTGCAGTTTATTATGCCAGTAAATGTTTTCCGTGAGAGGAATCTGGCTTGACTCACTTGCGTTACTGGGGGGAGGGGGGTGCATTACTTTTGACGGTGTGTGTAATTTAAACTTGAAAAATAAAAAAAAAAAAATCAGTACCTGCAATTCTGCAAATAAACCGCCTCGAAAAACCCATGGCTCCTGCTCTCCATTCATGAATGCTTCTTTCCATCCTTTGGTAAACCCTTCATTCATAACATATATCATTAAAACATGGAAAAGCACTTTGGATACAGGTATACAATAATTAGAGATAAAAATTATTATGACTAATATTACCCAAGTCTTTTATTTAGAATAAGTTGTGAAAAAACTTTAACAAATTCTGGAGCAGGGGGGGGGGAAAGGGGATGATTAAAAGTTAAAAGTAACGCTCCTGCGCTAAGCCACATCAAAGCAAGCTAATAATTTCTTTTTTCAATACCTGCCATAAAAATTTATAGCAATGTAGAAATAAAAATCAGAAAATATAAATAGAATTATGGGAGCTTGTGTCAATTTTTATATTCATAATCGCCACATATGCTGCAAATCTAAGACTAGTATGGCTTGGTTTGCAAGGTCACAAGATCATCAAAACAGCATTCAAATAAGTAGCACATCGTTACTTAAGATACTCAAAAACATTTACAACAACAAATCATATTGCTATACTAGCAAAAATATAAACTAAAATAAAAAAAAAAGGAGGGAATAGTCACAATAAACAATTTCCATCCATGTCTAGTCTTAGAGCAGAGAAATGATGCAAGTGCATGGACATGTCTTTTAAATTACAAAAATGCGCACCAATTGTCATTTTTTTTTTTCTTTTATTTATTTATTTATTTTTTATCGTTTTTATCAACTACAACAACAACAACAAACATGTACAAGTAAGTTTCATTCCAGCCTATAAAAAAAACGAAATAAACAGAAGGAAAAAACAAAATAAAACCTCATGACCTAAATGGAAGAAGTCATAATTAGTGCTCGCTCTAGAAAATGTTTTCAACACTTTTCAACTCTGCTTTTTTCTCTCCTTTTATTGAGTGTATCGAAGGATTTCGCACAAGGAAGCAAAGAGGTAAACACGCATGCGCAACGCTGCGGGGAAGTTTATGAGGATAAGGAATGAGCATCGGCAACTGAGAGCGCATGTGGCTTTTATTCCCCCCCAAAATTTCTTTTTTTTTTTATTGCTGCAATCATCTAAATAATACAGTTCCATTTTTTGTGTTAAGTAAAATAGGTGTGAGATGTTACCCTGCGTAAAAATGGAAATTTCTCGTTTCTAAATATGTAAAAGGGATTAAGGATTTTCATGATGGTTCACCAAAATAATGCATACATGTATAGGATCCTTGCACGCAAGAGGCGACTGTCGAAGGTGAATGGCCCAGGGCTGTAATTAGCGGAGGAAAGATAGAAAAAAAAAAAGAAAAAAAAATCTCATTAGTAGTGGTCGAGTTTCTGTTGAAGCAGAATACGTCCAACATAAAAAAAAAGACAAAAAACAAAAATATCAAAAAATAAAAATATAATCAAAGTTAAAATGGAAAATTTTAATTACAAGAGAAATATTAAATTCAATATACTATACTATATACATTCTATAGGCATAAGTTGTACGAAATAACTAACGTTTAGAAAAATCTCCCAATCACATCTGTTTAAAATCTTCTATCAAATACAGCACCTAACTTAAGCACTATATAATGATATTTATTTGGCAAAAGCTATACATTGGACAAGATTATTTTTTCCAAGTAATCTTTTATTGGCCCAGGCAATTAATAGTTTGCCAAAGCTTAAGTTAGGCTCTGACCAAATGAAATAGTAAATATTAAACCAAAAATACACTGGTGTCCATAAATTAAGGGGTTTTCAAGAATGAACTGTTCTGGTTGTCTGACTGGAACCAAACTTAAGGGTGCGAAAAAAGTCTTTCCAACAAACACACAAAAAAAAGTAAAAACCCTTCTGTCAGAACAATTAAAAAGGAAAGGTTATGTAGTGGCAGTTTAGTTCGCTGCACCACACAAGGCAATCAGCTGGTAGTTAAAATCATCACTTTCATTGCAATTATATCAATCTAGCAACTTATTTAAGTCAAACGGTACAGAAGACTGGAAGAAGAATTTTAAATGGTAAAAGAAGAAGTGATGAGGATATTTTAACTGTAACAGTGGCCGATTATTTCGATTACTACCTAAAAAGCTGGCAAAAGCAATTAATTACATAGAGAAATTCTTCGCGATTTTTTTATACTCAAACCCCATCAGCATATGTCGCTGCCATTTTTTATTCACAAACGGATCATGTGATCTGATTCAACGAAGAAAACATCGCTTCAGGTTGTTTCAAATCATACCTTACAAATCCAGTGTTCCGATGAGACTCAACATAGCTCATCAGAGAATATAACAACAGTTCTGATTAGTAGCAGCAGGCATGTATCAAGAAAAATACAAGGTACAAGCAATTCCATGCAGTTGGCTGTATGCCAGGAGACTCATGAGGTGAATCCCCTTGAGCCAAGCCTACCAGAAGAGATGCTTGTTGTCATGCACCAAACATGGATGACAGAGGCACAATGGAGCTGCATCATGTTTTCCAGTGAGTCCTGATATTGTCTGGAATGTGATTCACAATGAATCTATGTTCGGACAGAGCCTGGAAGAAGGGACGATCTTGACAACAATGCGACTAGTATGGAGGTGACCTGAGATGGTGTGGGCTGGCACCTGTACACCACTACACATTTTAACTGCCCATGTGTATTGGGACAAAGTCCTTCACTAGCACTTATAACTTTTCAGTGGTGCTGCTGGTCCAGAATTTCTGTATGTGGACAATTCTTGTCCACATAGGACTAGTTTGGTGTAAGAGTACCTGCAAAATGATGATATACATTGTTTGTTCAGCCGTAGTCGACAAACAGCACACACGAAATGTTTACTGATCTTCAGGCCATTTGTGCGTATGCCAGTAGTCTTCCTGCATTGTTTGGACTTTGTCAATATATGCTGTATTCCTCCACCAGGAATTCTACAAGAGCTGAGAGCAGTGTTGGTTGAAGAGCAGGATAAAATTCCTCAAAACTTGCTTGATACCCTTGTGCATAGTATGCTAGCATGTTATGCAAAGTTACATGCTGTGCAAGGGTTTGGGGAGGGGGGCATTTAGCCAAGTGAATGCGTTTTAGGCTATCCACAAACAGCTGAATGGCATTTTAGTCACGTACACTTCAATGAGGATTTTGATGTTTACATTTCTTCTGTCAACAGCAGGCCACCATCTTAATTTTTGACTATTTCTGTTGGAATGGTAAGAAATTCTGCACTTCCTTATCAAGTTTGGTCCCAGTAGAACAATAGAACATTCATTCTTGAAAATCCCTTAATTTTTGGACATCAATGTAGCAAATTAGAAAAATAAAATAAAATTATTTACATATTTCATTGTGTTAACTTAAATTTGTCATGCACTAAAGTTTTAAATAATTTTTTTTTTTTTTAATTCTGAACAAACGCTACTTTTCAAAGCAATCAAAGGACAACATATAAATTAAATGACATATTAATACACACCTAACCACTTGACGTAGGAATTCATGAGTGAGATGACGCCCCTCATATCCCAAACATACGGATACAGATCATACAGAAGACAACGATTTTGGCAGAATGTAAGATGTTCAAACATAGTACAAACTGATTTGGTCAAATCCTCAAACTTTTGAGCTCTCCTGTGCCATTCTTGAACCTAAATGTATAAATAAAATTATATATTCTTCCATTTGAAGTGCAATTGTCTAAAAGAAAGGCTGCAAAAAGTTTAATTTTCTGAAACAATCAAGGGAAAATATAAGCAATTAACAAAAGAAAGAACATATAAGGGCATCTCAAACTTTTAAGGAAAATTCTACAGATGATAGAGGACTGTAAACTGAGTATGTATATTGAGAGAGGGAACCAATGGCCGAAAATCCACATTTCAAGCAAGACAAGATCTTGAACTAGGAATACATGTGAGGAACAACTCAAAAAGTTCAGTTCTGTCAATGGTTTATCCATCGATGCACTCCAGGGCCAAACTTCCTACAGCATGTATGTTATTTTTATTTGGTATGATATTTAATAAGAGGATGAACAAAATATTTTTTGGTGATAGGACACTTGGATACAAGTTTCAAATTCTTAGTAACCCAGTAACAAAATACAGTATCAGCCATCAATACAGTACTATAAAATAGTATTATCTTAAGTAGAAACAAATTTCAAAATTACTTACATCCCTTTCTTTTTAGTAAAGCTTATGTACACTGATAAGCAATAACAATATGACCATTTCCAACATAAAGCAATGAGCTCATCCAGAGACAAATTTACAACACAAGCAGCGTCTCATACCGCCGTACATAAAAGCCAATGAACTGAATTTCCATATGTAGAGTGTTCGGCTGCAGCATGAAAAGCAGCAGATTTATCCGACTTCGACAAAAGACAAATTGTGATGCCCTGTGCCATAGAATGTTGATCTTGGAAACAGCATATTTAGTGGAGTGTTCACATGCAGTTGTTGTGAATACTTATCGAGTACTTATATTTAACCCCTTCATGGCCACTATGTTTCCAGATGGTTGTGGCCTGCAACAAAAGGAGAATTCACCATGTCATAACACCTGACTTGTCATGGAGTGGTTCAAGGAATACTAAACTGAGTTTGAAATCATGTGTTGGCCTCTGAATTTCCCCACATCAACCTGAGAGCATTTGTGGTTCAACCTGGAAAAATGGATTCATTCTGGCGCACAATCACTTTGCAATGTACGGGAACTGGAGGACCAACTGGCGAGTGCCCGATACCAGATACCTCAGACTACTGACCAGAACTTTGTCGAGTCAATTCCTCACAGTGTGTCTGTGGTTTTATGGGCAAAAGTTGGTCCTATATCATGTTAAACAATTGGTCAGAATATAATGGCTCACAGGAAGTGCATTGCATAATTAGTCCATTACAAGTGATGCATCACTGGTATTGTATCAAAGCCAGTTATAGAGCAACAATGACTGAACTTCATGAGTGCTGAGAGAGTTTTCACATCCAAACAGTTCCTTTGGCATGTTTTGATTTGTTTCTGAACAGAAAATCTGCCTTCACAAGATGCAGTAGACACAACAACACTGGAAACAGATTGAAGTATTGTAAAGATTGTAGAATAAAGTTCAATGTAGTCAGTAATAAAGTAAATACACATTAAAATATATTGGATTTTTGATGTAAACTGTTAGCTTTAAGTCAGTCCACTCACTTAGAATTTGTTAATCAAAATTCCCTAGTACCTCAGCTTTCTGTTTTGTAGAAATGCATGAAGCTTTCGTAGTTCTACCACTCCACTCTGCCAAATGAGTACTTGTGTAATAGCCAAATGGATACTGCGTATGATATTTAGTAACAATCTTGGAATATTTAGCAGCATTTGTCTACTAGGCTACCAGTTTTATCGAACAGTGTTAATAATTACGAAATATTTTTAAAAGTAATAAATCTTACATTGGAATATACCTGTCTCACCTACAAGTGAACCAATAGCCAACTTATAAAATACAAATCTGACAGTACTTTCAATGGAAGAATTATTGTACTTTTATGTGAGGGGTTTTTATGTGCATTCTATTTCCAAAAATACCGACGCCATTTTCAAATATGGAAGTCAACTTTGAAATGTGCAATGGAAACCCCTATTTTTAATGGTATTTTCATATTAAACACAATATTTGAGAAATGGTTTGTTCTTAGTAGTTTTTCAATTGATCCAACTGTTTAGGAGATAGGAGGCAGTGAAAGTGTGGAGTGTTTGAATTGAAAGTAAAGGCAAAATAACAGAAATTGTTCTTAAACACAATGGATTATATATAGCCTTATATTTGGGCTAATACAGTACTTCATGGATAACCCCAGTTTTAGCCATGATGGTGTTTTCAACAGCTGCAATAGTCACATTTAAAATGGAACAGCATACTTATGTTTTATTTTTTGTTTTGTTTGATATTATGAGATTTTTACAGGGGTTAACCTCTTTTACATGCTTTCAAAATACAATTTTAAAATCATGATATACGGTAAATTTATCTCAGGCTGTAGCTAATATAGGGGAATGATGAAAATTGAAAAATATAAAATAGTAAAGATTTTTTCAATTATGATATATGATATTTCTACTGGATGTGCTCCAATTCATATTAAAATTAGTAGAGAGGTTACAAAAATTCAAAATATAAATTTTAGTAATGAATTAAATGCTCTAAATTTTATTTTTGGATTAATAAATAAAAGTAAATTATGAGAATTACGACTGATATTATTAAGGCAACACACTCTCTAGTTTATTTGGGATTAATCGTAAAATGGCAAATGCAATAAAAAATATTCTGGTTGAATATGAATGGGAGTAACTAATGGATATGCGGGATTAAGTTTTTTAGGTCTCCTAATTTATTTGTATTTAGTATCGCTACTAATATTAATGGCTTTTGTGTCGCTACTAATATTACTCGTAGAATTTTGTGTCTCGTCCTTTTCTCATATAAATATCCGTTCACTACTCATAGAATATAATATCTTTTAATGAAAAAAATGAATGAAAAGATCTCTTATCCAGATTTGATTTTAATCCTGTTGGGTATTGGAACCTGTTTGATATAGAAATAATAACTGGGGTTCGCATTTGTATGCACAGATAACTATAAAAATATGCTCATATACAATTTGTCCAAAAAGTTTACAATAATTTATGAAATTCTGAAATACTCGACTTCAATAATTATTGCACTGAAATCAAAAACGGATTGAGAAAAAAGGTATGCATTTCCATTAATGACAAGCTTAACAGAACTTAAGAACAAAATATGACCACTCTTGGACATTTAATAACGAAAATACAATGCATTTTTTTTTTTTACACCTCACGTCCAAAAATTTTACAATAATGGAAACCTTGTCCAGAAATTGTTCAATAATATCAAATTATGTGAAGTTACAGACCCCTCTTTCTTGATAACAGCCTGAATACGCTTTGGGAGACTATCGACAAGATTTTGACATGTCCACTGGCAGGTTAAGCATTAATCAAATTAGTTTTGTTTGTTGGTCACAGTGAATCCACTCGTTTCTTGAGGATATATCACAAGTTCTCAATGGGACTCATATCTGGGGAATTGGAAGGCAATAAATCCACTCTAATTTGTCGGTCTAGAGTCTTATTGTTGAGCCATTCTTGAGCCTTATTTGCTTGATGGAAAAGTGCACCATCCTAGTGTAGAACCACCTCACCGTCACCAAATTACCCTCCGATGGTGGAATGAAGAAATGCTCAAGATTTCCAAATAAATATTAGAATACACTGTATTTATAATAAATTTTGCAATTTAAATTGTCAAAGTGTGTCACATTATATTATCTGTCATTTCTCATATCAGTCATTATTCTGGTCCCAAACACTAATTGAGGTTCTACTGTATTTATTTAGTGTCATATTGACTATTCAGCTTAACTTACCGTACTTGTAGCTTGCATGAATATATGCCCTCCAAAACACATACTTGTAGGTAACACCGAATAAAATTTCTAAATATTAACCTCATGTGCAATATGGCCTCAAATTGAGATGCAAAGTATAAAATTCTTTGCATTATATATGCATATATACAGGAGGTAATGTGTTTAAAAGAACATTTTGCTATACTTACAAGGGAATCCCTCGAACATGTATGTCACAAATTTCCACCAAATTGAAATATATTACTCATCTGAAGCTACTATAGATGCTTGCAAAATAAAAGTACGAAATTTTGTTTCTTTCAAAATAAACTGCAAAAACGAAAAAATTTGAGCACATACTGCCATATCAGGACTCCATTGTTAAAGCTGATAGGCTATGTGAGATTCCCTTGTTAGTGAAATCACATTACAAAAATCTTGGAATTTTTTCCTGCAGTTTCTAAAGTAGATTCTTATCAATTAATGGCTGAACTTCATTGCAAGAGTTTTTTACTAGACAAATTAGGTTGCAAATAATCTTACCGTATTATTTTTTTAACTAATGATATTATACACCAAAGAATAATATTTGGGAGGAAGTTGTTAATATAATGTATCAACAAAAGGAATAAGCTATTGACTTAAGGAGTATTACCCTACCTGAAGTTTAATGGTGGGATCTGTCCGTTTGT
Organism: Rhysida immarginata; assembly: GCA_023313115.1. Taxonomy (NCBI): domain Eukaryota; kingdom Metazoa; phylum Arthropoda; class Chilopoda; order Scolopendromorpha; family Scolopendridae; genus Rhysida; species Rhysida immarginata. The sequence continues at coordinate 121,753 of JAHWFO010099258.1, forward strand.
GTTCAGCTTCCAGGAGAATGTGTGCATTGTTTTTTAACCAGTGCATTTCCTGCATTATCTGCAATGCTGTACTTCCATGTTCAAAAGGTAAATAGAACAAGTCAATCAGAATAGCTACATCATCATAGGTCATCTCTTGGTCTTTCCGGTGTTCAGCATCCATCTGCATAGTGGAATCGTCATCACCAGTCTTCTTCCCAGATGTCTTGGCATTGTCAACCAGCGTTGAATCTTCACTGGCATCAGATGATGGCTGAGATGAAGAACAGTTTTCTATGTGAGTATTTGTCATTTTGGGAGAGGAGTTCGGTGTGGGATTACAATCCATAGGTTCAAGAAATACCTCTTCTGATGCACTAACTACTTCGGTTGACGAAACCAATGAATTCATGACCGGATTCATGACAGGCTGAAAAGAAGAATCAGTAGCCACTTCAACAAGTGCTTGTAATTGATTCACATTTGTTAGAGCAGGTACGGTTCCAGGTGGAGCAGATGATGTTGTTGTGGTTGTAGTGGTTGTCGGCATTATGTTCATACATGTGGCAATTGGGGGTATCAATAAGTTTGGTGGGACCTGGGGCTTGATCACTTTGCCATATGCATTCTTTGGACGGGAAAATTCAGGTAGCCAGTCATTAATGGCAGCTTTTAAAGCTTTTTTTGGATGATATGTATTAGGACCAAGACGAGATGGAATATCTTCAACAGAACCATTTTCACTCTCGGTTTCTAATTTAATATCAGCACTGATTGAATCATCTATAGGAAATAGAATAAATTCTCATTCAAAATTTATCCAATTAATTTTAAATGCTTTTCTTTTCTTTTTTTTTCATATAGTATATAATCTAGTTTTAAAAATAAGCATTTAAATATTATTAATGATATCCATACTTGTTAATTATTACTTATAGATCAATAATAAATGTACAACAATATCAAGAATAATTCCATAAGGTAAGACAATTAATAAAAGAGACTGGAGCAATTTAACAAATACAAGACACATGTCTGACAAAGCTGTTTAAAATTTTCCAAAAATAGTTATCGTCTGAGGCTACACACTTAATAATGCAGCGTTCATAAAAGTTTTGGAAACATGCTTTAAAGTCATTTGTCTTAACTCTTCCAAGTACGGCTGTAATGTTTTTTTTCATGTCCTCTTTATTCTTAAATCTGTCCTTTCAGACCTGTTTTCACCTTTGGGAGGAGGAAAAAGTCTGGTGGAGACAAACCTGGGGAATAGGGAGGGTGATAAAGTTCCACAATTCCATTTCTGGCTAAAAACTCCTTTACAAACACCGCTGTGTATAGTCTGCATTATCATACAGTAAGAACCAACTGCATGAAATTGTGGTCATACTTGGTGAATTCTCTTAATCAGACGCTGCAAAATCTCCCTGTAGTACTCTTTGTTGACTGTTTGTCCAGGCAGAACAAACTCCTTATGGATAATACCAGTGCTGTCAAAGAAAGTGATGAGCATTACTTTTGTTCTGGACTTTTCAAACTGGAATTTCTGTTTTTGTAGGGATGTTGGGGACAATCATTCCATGCTCTGTCATTTTGTTTTGGGGTTTCGTCCCATCACAACTGAATCCAAAAAGTTCGGATTGGCATCTGTGGACGCAATGAATTCCGTACAAGCATCCACTCTATTTCCTTTTTGCTCATCTGTTAAGAAATGTGGCACAAAACTGAGCGCGCAGTTTCCTTTTGCCCTAATCTTCTGTCAATATTAGGCAAATGGTTTCTCGGTTAATGTTTAAGACTTCTTCAATCATTTTCAGGTTCATTCGCTGATCACTTAACGAAAGTTCTCTCACCTTTTCAATCGTTTCCAGTTTTCGGACATCTGCTGTGTTCATCATCTTTTAGCTCTTCCAGGCCATCAAGAAATCCAGTGAACCATTCAAAAAAACATGTATGAGATAGTGCATCATCATCACCATACACTTGCTTTATAAATTTGTAAGTTTCCGTAGTGGTTTTTCCAAGTTTAAAACAGAACTAAATGTTTGCCCTCTGTTCCATGTTTAATAATGGAACATCAACTAATGACTGCATGCAGTTGAAACATGAGAATACATAGGCACACGCAACTTTATTGTTGTAACTCGTAGACACGGCAACAAGGATAGTTTATAGATCGCAAACATGCATCGCCATGGTCGCACATGCTTGAACACATTCAAAGTAACGCCAGTCTCTTTTTTTAAATGTCGAACCTTGTATTATCTGCAGAATTTACTATTCCAGAACAAACGATCAGAAATCAAGGGTAAAATTGAGGTGATGGGTTAAGCATACCAAGAATTTTAATTTTATAATAAATGAATAGTTAAGAACTTATTGTTAAAAATTTCAATTTTTTTTTTAAATTTTGAAGTACTAAACTGATAAAGCAAAAATAAAATCGTAAAAACAATAATAAAAATAAAATCTACTTACTGAGGCTCAAGTCCCTCTTGCCATCAACACTGCACCTACTCCACTGAGCTAGTGAATGAATCGGAACAAAGTTTGCTTCATATTCACAATTAGGATTGAGCAAGATACCATGTAAGTGAGGGATGAGATCAGGGGAGCGACCACTGTATGGGCCAAGAAAGATACGCTTCTGGTCATAATCATTAGCGTGCAGATTATCCCATATAACGGGTGGCCGGTGGAGACCTTCTGTCAATTCCTCTATTGACTGGAGACCGATCGTTTTGGAGATGACTTTACAACCTAGAAGGAAAAATAAGAAAACATAAAACAATAGTATTATTGTTAAAAAATATCTTTCCTGTTGCAAAAAACATAAGTGCACCCAATGAGCAGTTGTTGTTCATTGAAAATAAAAATGAAATAGGTTTTCTATGAAAAAATTTTTATTTTATTATAAATTACTCCACGGGAGCAATAAAACAAAAATTTGTGTACATTCAGTAATACACAAAAACAAATAACTCATTACACTCCCGAAACTAAAGGGTAAATATAAGCACACACAGGTTATGCATCTATTCACCATTATGTGGAAAGTAGTTTTCAACATACATATCAGCAACTTTCTTAGGCATCGATTGTATGTAGGTGTGACACAGATCTTGTGGAATGTTCACCTATATTTCCTGAATAACATATTCCTGGGGTCTGTTTTGGCTTCCTCAATTGATATCTGGCAAATTTGAGATCAGGTCCAGAACTTCAACCCCATTCTTTCAAAACCAAGCAGTGGCGCAGTGTTCAGTATGAGGCTTGGTGAGATCATGCAGGAAAATCATATCTCCCTGCAGACAAGGTCGGGCAGTAGAAGGCAGAAGGGAGCGAGCAACTTAATCCATGCAATTGTTGGTCTATCAAGACAAATGTTTTCTATGCTTCTGAACTAATATAGGAAATCTTTAGAATAACTTTCAGAAGTTCCTGGTATCGTAATGCAGTTATAGTCCCATTGTATGGCACCAAATCGCCAACTTCCGCGTAGCCAAAACATCCCCACACTTGAACATCTGCTGGAAAATTTACAAAGTTCTGGGTGAATGCTTTGAATGACTTACGGATGACACATCAGCCAATGTTTCCACATAACACCAGGAGGGGTGATTCGTCTGACTAAATGGCACGTTGCCATCATGTCTCATCCAGGACAGGGCTCTTTTGCACATGCATATCGCAGTTTTTGCTGGCTGCCATGAACATAGGCTTTCTCTTACCCTTGTAAGAATCATAACCCATGCTGCGCTGCCTGTTGGAAGTTTTCGTCGACACACTGGTCAGTTTAGACTATCACTCCAGACAGATGTTCGATGATTGGGCACCTTAAAAGTGTCTATTGTCCTTGTCTGCAATGGTCAGTGGTCAACCGCTGCTGCATCCACATATGACAGAGCCAGTTTACTTATAGTATTTCAGAAAAGTTCTCATAGCAAACACATTCAGACACATTCCCAAGCAATTTGTTGCATGCTTGGTCCCTTACGATGTTTTTTTCTGGATGATATTGCATAATTATTGTCCTACCTTTGTGGTGCCATATTAACAAGTTTAAAAGAAGACAGAGCCCGTACCTAATTTTATATTTGCATCTAATTTGCATTAAATTAGCATACGTTTAAATAGAGATCAAAAATAGGCATAAGTTCCCTGTTGGTGTGCATACATTTACTGCCACGGGGAAGATACCTATTTGATAAATTTTACTTTGATGATCACGATTAAAACAACTTCAACAAAACTTACTAAAATAATAAAGGTAACAATTTATAATCACATCTTGAAGACGTACTTGTTTAAAACACAATTTAGTAATAATCCAAATTTTTTTTTTTTCTATTGATGAACAATACAGGAAGGCATTTCAAAATGAAGAGTACAAAAAGAAAACATACAAATGATTGCACTAATGAATTTATTTCACAAAAAAACAAATTAACATGAGATATCAACTCTCCCAAGTCTCCACGTTTGCAAAATCTTCTTTGTCGCACAGCTGGAAATGTTATGGCCCGATAAATTTTAAATTGATGAAATTTAACTCAAACAAAAGATAATAAATTAACTGAAGAAACTTCTTCAAACATGAAGTTGATGGAGGCCTTGCAGTACATATAAGGAAAGAAAACACGAAGAATTCCGACCGGTCTCACCTTTTATTCCTGGCTTTATCAAGGATACAAATGAAGAGACACACAAGATGCCTTTTTTTAACATGATGAGCGAATAAGAAAATAATAATAACAAGTATAAACAATTGCCAATAATGGTAACATGGTAACATTATAGAGAATTAAATAATACAGAAAGCAAATGACGACCGACCGACCGACAATTTAATAAAAGAATAATTAAATCAGGCCAGCAATAGCTAAATAGCATGGAATGGAGGTCGAATACTGTTTGAAAATTGATGAGTTTATCTGGTGAATCACACTTGGCTTTGTAGATCTCTATTGCTTCTAAAACTGCAGTCTTGAAGGGGTCATTAGAACGGTGAACAACGGGCATAATGTCGTTCCGGTTGGAGGGCTTATGTCAATTGTCCAGAAGGTGGATGGCATATTGTGACTTCTTATCTTTCTTTAGGTAAGAAGCGATGTGCTCCTTGTATCTGATGACGAGATTGCGAGAGCTTAAACCAATGTAATAACTATCGCACTGGCTACAGTCAATTCGGTAAACACCAGATTGGGAGTATATGTCATGGGTACGAGGTAAACGTGGGTTCAGAGAATGTCTGAAAGATGGGGGTGTGCAGACAAGGAAACATGTAGGTTGAAGGAAGCGAGGAACCTGGAAAGACGGTAGCAATGAGGGCTGAGAAATGGAAGAGATACCTATTTGCTAGTTTTGTAGCCGGGAGGAGGGGACGACGTAAGGGACGTTTTCGGGAGCGTATAAGGTTGGAAATAGTGGAGCAGGAGTAGCCGTTGGTGGAGGCGAGAAAATGGATGTTGCGGAATTCCTTGGATCTGTCGGAAAAGCTTAGGGGAAGATTAAGGGCACGATCAACAAGAAAACGGAAGGAGGCAAGTTTGTGGGATGAAGGATGGGCTGAGGATGCATGGATCAAATTGGAAGAGGTAGTAGGTTTACAGTAGATATTGAAGGAAAGATGATCGGTGTGTGGGTTACGGGAGACAATCGCATCGAGTTGGATTCTGACTCAAATGTGAACTGTGCATGGGGGTAAAAGAGTTGAACAGTGTGGCAATGGCGATAGGGGTGCTTGTAGAGGAGTTGAAAATTATAAGGATATCACTGACGTATCGATGATAGGATAGTGGAATTGGATAGCAGGGGAGTAACGTTGATTTGTTTCAGGTGTTGGAAAGGAAACTGCTTACCAGGAAACCCCTGCCGAGGCAGATAGTTGGTGGTACCGTGGAAAGAGAAGTAGCTCTGGGTGGAAATGACGGACAAGATGGAAAGGAGGTCGATGGATTGATGCTTCAGAAGGGAGGAGGAAAATAAAAGGTCTTCGAGGATGTTCAATTTTCAAACATCATCAACTCATCAATTTTCACACAATATTAGACGTCCATTCCATGCTATTACCCATTGCTGACCTGATTTAACTATTATTTTATTTATTTATTTATTTACTAGCAGAGGACCCGGCATTGCTCGGGATAATTACGCTTGTAAGTAAACAGCACAACCTCAAAAAGCTAAATTAAACCTCCAAATTGGTTAAATATAGAAACTCAATCACTACAATATAGAGCGACAGGAATTTAGCTCTTCACTGAAAAAATCCATTCTAGGTGATATACTGGGACTTGATTTACAGAAAAAAAATTTTTTAAAGGCTCACAATGGATGGACCTCTCCAAGGATGCCTTCTAGTCTAAATAATTTTTTACTCACGTAATCTTACTTTAGATGTACACTAGATGTTGTTGAAATTTCCTTTCTTCTTTCGATGTCTTGAAGCAAAACTTAGCCATTCATCACTTTGTGTAGTCTAGCGGTCACCGATTCTTCTATTTACTTGCTTACCATTTGCTCAATACAGCACGGAGCTAAAGGAGTGCTTCCTCTAACGTCTTTCACTCTTTCTCAATAGTCTTCTAACTAATTATCTCCAGTTACTGATCATTTTTAAAGATGTTCAAGAAATTGTTAAGTACTAAGAACTCTCTTTTCTAAGAAAAGCCTGAACAACAGGAATTCTATGCATTGTTACAAAATGAAACTTATCCATATGTCATCATCATTTTATGTTCATTGTTATAATTCTTGGAAAGGATTGCTTTATCATTGCATCGTCATTTTGTGCTCATTGTTATTGGTGAATTGCGCGTTGATACCATTGTTGATGCGAACACGACGGGCCTATTGTTGCACAAACTTTGCCTTTCATTGTTGGTCATGAGATATATATTGTTGGTCCAGGCAGTGTTTGTGAATTGCGTGTTGATACCATTGTTGATACTTATTGTTGCAAAAACTGTCTTGCATTGTTGGTCATGAGATATTTCTCATTAATATGCCCTGCCATAACAATGAATATCGATTTTTTATCAATAATTATTATTTTTTCGATTAATTATTATTATATCAAAAAAAAAATATGCCCTTCAAAGCATAAGACAGTGACCTTCCTCAAGCTTTGAAGGTCATGTATGCGAAATTTTATCAAGATCGGAATAAAACTATAGATTTGTATAAAAAACAAACAAACCAACCCACAAACAAACATCCTTCTTTATATATATAGAAGATTATTGTATTAATGCCTTTTCTATTTATTAATTCATTTGCTCTCTGTATTATTTAATTCTCTAAAATGTTTCCATGTATTTTACTGGCAATTGTTCATACTTGTTATTATTATTTTCTTATTCGCTCATTATGTTCCAACCAATCACAATCATTTCGCCCACTTCGTTTATCTGGTACAGAGGGAGTTTTGCGCCATCCCTATATCTTAACGACTACTGTATGATGGCCGCAGCAACCGGGACAGACGGCTTTACGTACCCTCCGAAGCACGGGGGGAGATGGAAATTTCAAGGTGGTCACCCAACCTGTGATTAGCCGCGCCCAAGGTTGCTTAACTCCACCACAGCATTGAGCAAGGCGAGACAACTGGGCTACGTCTGCCCCCAGCCAACTTCGTTTAGCAATATTCCTTATTTTGTATCGATCCAATCAAAGAATTTGTATCGATCCAATCAATGAATGTGTGTCCAACCAATCTATGATTTTGTATCCACCAATCAATGACATTTTATACCAAAATATCTGTATATAAAAAAGGCATCTTGCATACCTCTTCATTTGTATCCTTGATAAAGCCAGGAATAAAAGGCAAAACCGGTTGGAATTCTGCGTCTTTACTTTCCCGATATGTACTGCAAGGCCTCCATCAACTTCATCAAGAAGGACAGTACAGAGAACTCTTTATTTCACAATTCTTGAAACATATCACAATAACAGATACAAAAGGGAAAGAAAAATTCCGTGACTTGGACTCGAACCAGGGACCATGCCTCTTGCTGGTACAGCTCTGAATAATCTGTTAAGTTGAATAGCTCATCAACAGGTGGGGCTCATGCTGTCAAATGTTGTGAACATGCACAGGGGCCCAAAAGTGCGGTTATTTATAGATTGTGTTTTTGTTTTTTTTTCCTTCAAAAAAAATCTTTTGCATCAAAGACTTATGTTTTCTTAGTCAAAAATTTTCAATCTTTATGACCAGAGACCTGCCGAAACACTCAGGAAGTGGCTTTAAAATAGGCTAAAGCTAACATCAAGCAAGTTAAGAGCATTAACTGCGAAATTTGAACTAACAGGTTCAGTGCCTGATGATAAAGACGGCATGAAGATAGAAAAAAATTAAAAGACAACATCACCACTGCCAACACAAAATTGGAGGAAGAGCCATCAACATTAACTCAGCACTTGGCTCACGAACTTGACATTACGTCCAATCGCACCACAGACAATACCCTGAAAAGACCTTGACCGTTTCCAGTTAGGACAACCTCTCGGACCAGATGGAGTTCACCCACATCATGTGTCAAATGATCGACACTGGTTCAAACTGGTTTTTTTCTGACGAGCACGCTTCTAATAAATAAATGAATAAATAAATATACTGGAGACGACTCCAAACATGATGTGTTTTTTTTTCTGGTCGGAAGGTTATGTCAATGGCCAAAATTTTCGGATTCGGGGCAGTGAGATGGCTGAAATGGTGGTTGTCAGGCCTTTTCATCCACAAAAGGACACTGTCTGGTGTGATGTGTGCTGATGGCATCTTCGTCTACATTTGTTTTGACCAACAGAATTCAGCATGTTACATCGAGTTCTTGACAAAGAGTTTTCAGCCAGATGGAACAGCTCCGCATTCAACAGAAGGACTTGCTCAGAAGTCACTATGGCAATTGTGTCATTGAAAGACAAGTCCCGAATCACTTTGGTGAAGGACTTGCTTGGCCCTCCTATAGCCCTGACTTGTTGCTACTCTAATTCTTTTTATGGGACTATATTAAAGATAAAGTTTACAGAGATCAACCAAAACTCATAGAAGAGCTGAAAACACCAATAACTAATAATGATAAGGTCGGTTTCAATAGATCAACTCAAGCACGTTATCAAGAACCTCGAGCAGAGATTTCGTTTCATAATCTCAAATGGTAAACAGTTTTAGAAACTCGTCTTTTAATTTCCTTTATCCTCATGTATAAAACCTGAAAATATGAAATAAATAATTTGAAAATATGTAAATAAAATTTGAAATCATACCTGTCCACATTATATCAATACCAGGGAGCAACTTACTCCCAATAGTATTTAAATATTCTGAGTTTTGAACATTAGGAATTGCTCTAGATGCTGAATATTCTGTCGGGCAGAAGAGAAACTTAGGTTGACTCAAGTGTTGATAGACTTCATTTGTGACTGACACTTGGGCATGGGCAAAAGACTGGAAAATCTCCTTGTCTGCTTCGCCCATTTCAGGTTCAATATCATCAAAGAGTAATGAGAAAGCAATGCAACCAAACTGGGCTACCTATTAAAATAAAGACAATACTTCAAGAACTCTGATACACATATAATCAATGCTAAGGAAAAAGATAACAGGAAAAAAAAAAGTATAACCTGCTCTAGTTTTCTCTTCAGACTAGTAATTTCTTTTGCACTGGAATAAGTTATATCTAAGCCTGGTGATAAAGCATAATAGAAGTTAATGCCATTTTCTTTAGCTGCTTGGATCAAGCTGGTCAAGTGTTCTGTGGAGAGAAACAGTTTTTGATTTAACACGAATGGTAGGTTCAAAATAACAAATGGTTCCAATACAAGTGGGATCTCAAATCAGTCATTCATGCAATTAAAGGCAAGAACTATCAGAGAACTGCTTAAAGCAAACAATGGATACAAAACTGAATATTAATAAGAGAGGGAGTTGAGGAAAAAACCAACTTATAATATCGTAAAAATAAAAGACTAATCCATAGTCAAGATAAGAATGCATCCCATCAAAACAAACTGTGGCCCCCCCCCCTCTTTTAATCACTGAACAGGAGGCTGTGATGATTGGATATTGAATCTCACATAAATCACAGGTGGCTTTTTAGATTGGTGGCTTTTTTCTAACTTTATCAATCACGTTTTAGGTTGGTGCATTATTAAAGGCCAATGTGGAGTAACTACTCAATTAACGCAATAACTCGTTTCAAGCATCTCTATATTAATTGAAGTAACGTCCAGCAGTCAACACACTCCAGTGGCATATAATTCTGAAGGCGACAAAATCATTGAAGGCAGTTTTCGCATCGTCATGGTTTTTGAAGCATCTCCCACACAGGAAAAAGTGGTAGTCAGTTGGCTAAAGATCATACTTGTCTTGGTGATCAAGAGTTTCGTAGCCAAGATCATTTAACTTCTGTCGAGCGACAATTATGCGGCTGAGCATTTTCATGAGGTAAGATGGGATCTGTTCGATTGACTAATGCTGATCGTAGTTGTTGAAGTTTCTGGTGCACGTCGTCGATTTGTTGAACATATGACCCGGCTTAAACATTGGTTTCACCCTGATTCAGGAAGCTGTGATGAAGGGGTCCATTTGCAGACCTTTAAACAGTCACCATAGCTTTCTTTTCGTGCAACTTGGGTAACCACTTATCGAGCTTTTTCATCTTTCCAATTTGCTTCAAGTGATGAACAACTGTAGAATGGTCTATCTTGAGCTCTTCAGCAAGTTCTTGGGTCAGCTTCGGTTAATATCGTCAATGGGGGAGTTGCATAATGGCTTTTTACGTCATTTGTGAATCATCCGCGTGCTAGAATTTCTGGGAGAAGTTTTACTTTTGACATTGTCAAAGCTGAAATAGTGGGTATCTGTTTTTTATCTGTTTGCTGTAATAACATAGTGATGCATAAAACGGTCTCTTGTCACGTTATTATTATTATTATTATTATTATTATTATTATTATTATTATTAAAAATGCCAAAATAATATGGTTTCAAACTTTTCAGCTTTTACTGGCTATAGTTATGTTAACTAGCAAAATTTTTAATTAAATATTACAAGAAATATTAACACCGAAATTCGGCTTTATTTTTGGAAAAGCTTATAGTTAAACTCACTTAAAGGATATATATATTTTCTGGCACCATTATATTAGAATAAATTTTGAGTAATAGTTTTGAATTTACCTTCTTATCAACACTTGCTTCCCACAGTAGTAATTCTACACTTCAAACAACACTTTAATTCATGAACTTTGCACAATGGAGAGTGACTTGTCACTGTAATTTTTATATGCATGAAAATATTCCAGTGAATGATGTAAATGAAATGACAATATGTTGAAATTATTGCATTAATAGTTTTACTTGCAATTAAAAAGTGGTGTTTTTCTTTGCGCTTTTTTCTGGTTTTATACAAGCATATGTGCTGTGTATGTGTGTGCTGAATTAAAAAAAAAAAAAAATCTAAAAAAAACTCCCTGAGATCATGCAAGGAACAGTGCTTTCATCTTTCATCGCGTTTTAAATCTCACATCAGATTAAAAAGACTGAGAACTTCTGCCGTTACTCGTTCTGATAAATGAGTCGATTATTCGGGAACTATTAAACTGAGGAACCTGAAATTCTGAGGGAATACAGGGAACGTTAGTTTCTATATGCCATTAAAATTTGATAGAATTTGGTTGAGTATTTTCCCAGATATGTGCTGAAGGGTGCGTCACTCTATGCTGTTGACAAACGCCGAGGTGCCGAGTGTAAAATCTCCAATCCTATAATTCCTCACTTCACATCCACAAATGACGTCGGACAGCATTTGCAAAATTGATCTAATCTTTCATATCATAAGGGATTTGAACAGGTTTTTGTCATCAACTAAAGAGAAGAACAACAGCTTTAAAATGATGTGTCACATGGCTACATTAATCGAGAAATATTTTGCATACCAACTCACCTACATCTACAAATGAGGAGTTCACTGGAATAGGGGCGTAATGGAGTTTACGCCCATTTTCTGATTATCATTGCATTCGGTCTCTTATGCTTTGGTATATGATATAGAGGTGTAACAAATTTGTTAACGCCTTTATATTTTTCAAAATAGAGACATATTTATAAAGAGCGCCGCTATTTTTCTGTACAGTGGCGCTGTAAAACAAAATGGCAGTCCCCACTGTTAATGTATTTGTATTTTCCCTCGATTTTATTGTGTTTATTACCGTAGAATTTTGCTTATTTTTTTAATAATACACGACAAAAATGGAAACCGATGAATACAAAAGAAAGAGAAATGTTACTAATTTAAAAGATTGGAAGGCCAACAAACGTAAATGTGCAAGGAATATAGGTGAAAGCTATGAAAGAATCGATCCTGCCACAAAAAAAGTTCTGGGTGTTGAAGGGAAAAAATTTGTAGCAGTTACGAAATGTTGTAGTGCTAGAAAATGTTTTGAAGTGTTATCTGTTAATGAACAAGAACTATTATTTCAAAACTTTTGGATAAATGGGGATAAAAACCTGCAAGACACGTATTTGATGGGTTGCATGAAACTAAATCCTATTAAGCGAGCAGCAAAAGAAGTAAGCATAGGATTTTGCATTGTTTATTACAGTTTAATAAAACACTGCACATGTTGAAGTATTATTAACAAATGATATTGCGTTTAGGTCAAGAAAAAAAATAGACAAACTTCATGGACCTACTCCATTAGTTCTGGATGTAATACTGTTACTGTTTGTCGGAACTTTTTAATGTCGTGCCTGCAAGTGAGCGAGAAGAGAGTTAGAACAGTTCAGCGTGCTATAAAAGAAGGTAGGTTTACAGGAAAATACTATGTTATACATTTTATATCCAAATATCAGAAGCCAAGATGCAAATCCTGTATTACTTCCAAGGACCGTCCTTCTTCAAAACATTTCTCCTACACATGACATGCCCTATCAGATATTTTACGATAGTTTAGGAGGTTAGTAAAGACATGGCTGGCAAAATGTAGGCTGTAGTTAAAAGAATATGCTTTGATCAGAACAAAGTGCAAATTTACTATCTGTGAAGTTATACAGAGTGATCAGAATGTCTCACCATGATAAAAAAAAAAATAAAAAATTAACAAAACTCTTTTAAAAATAATAATTGATTATCCTGAAAAAAATCTGACGTTTAAGATCGAGGCTATCCTTTGTCAAAAGCTCTCTTAGATAGACACATTCAGTTTTTTATACAGGGTAGGCAAAAGGTCTCATTAATATATTAAAAAAATCACCAACAAAAAAATGTTAACCTTGGAATGAAATGGTTTGCAGGAAATAATAAATCGACTCAAAAAGCTTTTTTGTAGTTTATTATTGCCAATACAGAGAGTCAGTTTAGAGCACTGCAGCCAGTTTTTCAAAAATGGTGCTTGTCGGTGAAAAAGCTCAGTGCATGGCATGGTAGATCAAAAGTGATTGTTACTCAGACAGCAAAACTTCAGAACATTTGATATGGATCCACCATCTTTTGAGAGTATAAAATTCCAGGTTCGTGGAGACCAATCCACATGATGAGAAAAGATCAGGGTAGCTTAGTGTATCGTAAAGCAGTGTTGAACAAGTCCAGGGTGTCTACAGAGTTTCTGAAAGTCAATTTAGTGACTTTTTAGTGACTTTTGGGGGACGTCTTAAAAAAATTTCATGACCTAATTTAATTATTTTTAACGTCAAAAAAACTTTAAGAATTTTTCCCAGACTGGAGTGAGCAGATTATTTCCATGACCAAATTTTAATTCTGCGACTCGGAATTTTCGTGACCCATTTTCTAATTTCGCTACTTTTTCGTGACTTTCCTGACCATTTTCCAATTTCGTGACTTTTTCGTGACTTTCGTGACCTGTAGACACCCTGAAGTCTTTCAATGCAGCCTGAGAAAATCAGTGAGGATAGCATCTCACCATTTATAACTGCCTTGTTCAACTGTCAGAAAGATCTTTCATAAACATTTTCATTTCTATGCATATAAAGTGTAAGCTGTGCATAAGATTAAACCCAATGATAAAGATCATGTGTATGGCCTTCGCACTATACAAGTTTACCATATTGAGGCAGACATTGATTTTCTAAAAAACGTAGCCTTCTCGGAAGAAGCAACATTTCATGTTTTGGGCAAACTTAATAGGCGTGTGAGAATATGTTGTTCCAAAAATCTTATGCTCTACGTAAGTGTTTCTCAAAGTGGGCAATATCCCTTCCTAAGGGGCAGCAGGATCATTAGAGGGGGAATTAAACAGCAAATGGGCCGTAGGGGGGTGTTAAGTAACCAGTGGGCAGCAGGGGGAAGTCACAAGAAATATACGAATGATGTGCGAGCTTACATAATACGAGGGCTATTTTTTTCAACTTATGATGGGGCATAAAATAAGCATAAGTGTGAATAGCAAAATTGCTTTTCGATTGCAGAGACTGAGACATTTGTCATACCGATGGACAAATTTTCCAAAACCCTCTTCAAAGAATTTGTCGCCAGCATTTTGAGATAGGTCTCCATGGAATCTTGAAGCTCTTCATTGGTTCAGAAGTGCTGTCCTCCCAGACCTTTTTTCAGTTCTTGAAAAGATGAAAGTGACTCAGCACCAGGTCTGGGCTGTACGTGGGATGATCAAACACTTCCCATTGAAACTGGTCAAGAAGCTGTCGCATTAGCACTGCAGTATGCGATCTTGCATTGTCATGAATCAAACCATTCCAGAAGATAGCACGCCTCATACAAATCAAGAGCTTCAAGACGCAATGGAGACCTAAAATTTATTTCAACATGCTGGCGACAAACTTCTATGAAACGGGTATTAGAAAACTCTTCCTCCAGTATGAAAAATGCCTCAATATCTTTATAGTGACTATGTTGAAAAATAACTTTGATTGTACTTAACTCCTGGTAATAAAATCATGTTGTTATTCACATTTGTCTTTATTTCATACCTCATCGGAAGCTGAAAAAAAATAGCATACCTAGGATGGATCGAGCACGACAGACCACTGCTCTGGCCACCAAGATCACCAGACATTATGCCACTAGATATTTTTCTATGAAGCTTCATGTTAGATGTTGTGTATGCCCACCAAGGCAGAGAACTGAGAACTTGAAAGAACGCATTACAGCTGCAATTGCGATGGTAGACGAAAGCATGCTAGAGAAAACGTGGATAGAAATTGAGTTCACTTAGATATTTTCCGGATAAGTAAAGGTGCACATGTGAAAGTTGTGTAAATCATCCAGAAAAAAAACTTTTTTCTGTGTAAATGATATAATGCTACTGTTAACATTTTTTTGTTGGTGAATTTTTGAAATATTAACAAGACTTTGTGCCCATCTGTATTATGTTCTTCATCTTAGAAAATTTTTTCATATCCATAATAAACCTCAACATGTAACCCTTTCGTTATTGGAGAATATCCAAATGATATTCAATTTCTTGCCCAGTATTCACAGCAAGTCTCCTGTAACCGACATTATTGCATCCATTATTTTCGCCCATAACGTGTACATATCGTATAACTGGTGTAAAAAACACTATCTTTAAAAAATTCCCTTAGAAAAAGTCTACGGGAGCAATATCAGGAGAACGTGGAGGCCATAGTGGAGGACCATCCCTTACAAACCATCATAATGCTGGAATGCTGAAATTCAGGCACGAGGAGCGGATTTGACCTCATTGAAAAGCTTGACAGAGCCTGTCATTTCTTGCAAGTCAGCAATCCTGTATCTTCATCTTAAGTTGCGGGCTCTGCATCCGCATTTTTCTGCCCGCAAACTGTAATTGTGAAACAGGCTTAAGGGTATCACCATCATCATCATTGCAGGATGACGACTTCTTTAAGTTTTCCATACACTAAACTACAGTTAATTCGACTGGCCGAATGCAGACTGGAGGCAGTTACTAGTGCTTAGAATGAACAAACACAAGCTTCCATCCTATCCAGGATTTGAACCTGCAATCTGGTGATGATGTGGCCACGAGTGCCTGCAGTGAGGAGGGGGTGGGGGGTCAAGAGAGTACAGCCTTCCTGGCCATTAAAAATAATTTCACTGCCTCATTCCTGTGCATCTAGTAAAGTGATGATCAGAGCTCGACAAATCCTATATTTTGGTAGCTAATTGCTACCAGAAATTCCATTTTGGCTACCACTTTCAAACAGTTGGTAGCCATTTGGCTACTGGCCAATGCGGCAGCTGATTGGAAGGCTTAATGACGTTACTGTATATACGAAGGCAGGCGTGGCCTTCTTTCCTGTTTGTTATTTACGTATTTATTGTCCGTGATTACTCTGTCGGCACATATTGCTATGCTGGATTTTCGTTCCTTGTTGATGAAATATTTGTTATGCAGAGTCAGCCCCTGGCTTGTAGCATGTGCGATGTGTGGGGGTGGCCGTGGTCTGGTTGTCTCGTCGGTTGGCTCGCTCATCGATGGAGTTAAGCAACTTCAGGCGCGGCCAGCTTCTGGCTGGGTGACAGCCAGTAGCTTGAGGACCACTGCTGGGTAGGACGGCTATTTGCGGAACAGCTGTTGGGGGGCTTTAGTCTGACCCATTTGCTGAGCGACTAGTGCTGAATGTCCAGCAGCTGGTGAAAGCCACTGGTTTGTTCATCCGCCAGCAGCTCTTCCATTATGAACCCCCCCGTGCTTCGGAGGGCACGTTAAGCCATCGGTCCCGGCTGCTACTGTCATCTCGTAGCAGTAGTTAGTTACTGGGATGGTACAAAACTCCCTCGAAGGAGTAAGTGCCACAGATTATCGTTCTGCGATAATCTACCCTCTGTACAAGATAACGATAAGATAACGATGTGCGATGTGTACAATCCAGAAAAAATAGTACATCAAAGACCTCAAAAATATATGATAAACTTTAAAAAATGAATTTCATAAAAGTCCATATTACATGTTATAATATTTACAAGGAGAGGCTCAGATTTCACCCTCGCCAATTCAAGCAGTAACTTTTCTATTGATAATTTTCGCTGAGGAACAAATTGTGTCAAAATGTCAGCGTGCGCTTCGCACGCATTTGTCCAGTTCGTTATTCTTATGGTGGGATTTCAATCGGCCGCGTGGCTCATGTATTATATAGGCACTGATTCGAATCCCATGTGCATTTTTTACTTCTTATTTTTTATTATTTTTTTTTTCAATAAATAAATTATGTTTTGGACCCAACCTTTATTTTTTTAATACTTCGTTTGAAAATTCATCCAACGACATTGAATTGTTTTTTATAAAAAAAATAAATAAATAAATTAACGTTTAATTCAGAAAACACATTAATCAGTAAAATGATAATTATATAAACAACCAATTCACAATAATTAATAATATATAATGCTGGCATTTTGCTAATCTTTTAAATTGTTAAATTGTCTAGAAATCTTATGTGGATAATGCAGATGATTAACTTGAGAATAAAATAAAACTCTTTTTCCACAACGAAACAAGAGTTTTTTCTTAGTTTCGTTGTGGAAAAAGAGTTTTATTTTATTCTCAAGTTAATCATTTTAAATTGTTATTGAAACTTTCCATCCAATCCAAAACCGAAACCATTGAGGCATGGGTGGAGTTTCTCGGTCATGCGTTATGTTTTGATTTCGATTTTGTTTATTTTGGATTGGCTACCATGAAAATTGCATTGGTGGCCAACTGTCTATTCAGATTTTTGGAATTTGTCCAGCCCTGGATGATGCTGAAATTTTTCTGTAAGTACTACACATTCTACTCATTTTCTTCATTTTTGGATTTAATTTCAGATATGGCACGTGTTACTGAATTAGATACCTTCTTTGTAACGATATATATATATATAGTGCACTTTCTGTCTATCTGTTTGTTTGTTTGTTCCTCCATAACTGCTGAAATGGGCAACTCCCGAGGCTGAAATTTTGCACACAGGACTCGAAGACCCAGGGAGTGTCATAGGCTAGGTCCCGTTCACGTCCGATATACGTGAACGGGACCTACACTCTTCTAATAGATATACGTTTCTCTCTTATACAAATCTACAGTTTTATTCCGATCTTGATGAAATTGTGCACACTTGATCTTATACAAATTACATGAAATTTCGAAAAAATAACAATTGTTCCTCCTGTCCCAAAAAACTAGGTATTAATAGTGAATTTGATAATGTAGTAAGATAAAAGTTTTTCCATGGTGCATCAAATTGTATTGTTGCTTCAACAAACAAGCACTTATCAACTCCTTTATTGTTGCTACATCCAAAGCATTTCTCTCCGTGCACATATATAGTTTCGCAGAGATTTTGTTCCTAAATACCATTATCACGATATGATTACCACTATCCCCATTGTGACTTAAATAACCCATATATAGTAGTCACCGCTTATTGTAATCACGGTTAATGTAATCAATCGGTTATTGTCATCATTCTTGCCAGGAACGGAACAGCTATATACAAGTATATTGAATATCAGCCGCTTATTGTAATCAAAATTTCATCAAATTTTTCCCAAAGCGAGGCTTCTGCGCATGGGTAATGACCTAGAAATTCTATAGAAATACCGCGAGTTTTAAATTCAACAGTTCTTCAGCTCTGCAGCATCAAAAATGATGTCATATTGCACTGTATAACACCAGCAGTGCGGTATTAAAACTATACTGTTGTTGGCTCTGCTGCAAACAAGTCGTCTATGCAAGCTGTCTTCCACGATCGCCTTGTTTGCACAGGAAAACAATCCTGCATCATGTCGCCGGTTTCTTTTTAATCAACGTGTTTTCCCATTATTAAACATCTCGATAAGAAATCTTTTCAAAATCATTTCAAAAACCTTTTACAACCTTTTTAGCAGTGTCAGTATCTAATTGTAACGAGAATTGTATATTTTGTTACACAAAATCATCTTCACTCATAAACGCCACCATTTGTATGAAAGCTCATGCAACAGAACAAGCAACTAAACGAAGAAACGTTGCTTCCAGGTTGACTGAAGATTAGTTCTGTGAATTTGTCACATCCACAGAGTCTGAAATCGTTGAGACGGAAGAACTGGAAGACAATCGGGAAGAATATTCTAATCCCCCAACAAGTAGCGAAATGCAAAAAGCGCTCAATGTTTTGCAACAAGGAGACCATCATTTCTCGCAAGACTTTAAATGGCATTATGATTATGAGAGCAATATTAATTAACTCTTTAGGAGCAAAAGCAGGCAATTGAGAATAGATGATTTTCTTTAATTTTTATACTCTAACGGTATGTACGTCCTTATTTACTCTATTTTTTATTCTCCTTGTACTGTTGTGTAACATTGAAATAAAATGTAATTTATACTGTATCAATAAAAACTTCTGTATATACTGAAGTGTATCGTCACATATATAAATATTCATCATATATACAAAAAAAATGAACACATGAAAAAGCTTGAATTAATACTGAAGAACCGAAAAGAATTTTTAAAATGCTCTCAATGGATGGACCTCCAACTACTGCCCTTTAGCAGTTCTACACGACTTCGCTCGTTTTGGAATGTTGAGCGTGTTTGATGCAGTGCCGGAGAAAAAAGGTAGATAATAATGTTCATTTTTTCTGTATATTCACATTCGGAAATTGCAAAAATTTCATCTAGTGACCTATATGATTATCAACAACTTTATGTACATTAAATGAAATTCATTTCTTTTGCAGATGAAATAACTGATTATAGATCCAAGATTATGATTTAATTCTAAACTTAACCTGCTTCTTCAACTGAATACAATTCACGCCAATAAGCTCTGTGCTTGCAGTCATCTTTAGGTGCATAGACATAGGAATTTAGGCCCAGTTTGCTCATTCTAGTAAAAGAAATAGCAAAATCAAAATTGTTACACTATAGATTTCTAGTAGCTAAAAACTCCTAATACAGGATAACTATATATAAATGCTTCGGAGGAAAAAAGCAGTGCATGATTATTGAATTATTTTTTTTATTTAGAGATTAGGATGCGATTCATCATAAACATTTACTTAATTGAAATAGCCGATTTCTAAATTTTATGGTAAATAATGATAATCGCGAATGCTTCGTTATAATTTCAGATACCTACTTCACGAATAAATCTTTTCTTTGTTCAGGCGTCCACGGTCGTCCATAAAAACCTGAAAATTATAATTAACATGATCGAGCGTCTCGTTTAAACAATATTATCGAGGAATTTTAAATGTTAACAGTGGCTACTCGCTAGAGATCATACAGAGAAAAACATCTTTTTAATATCCTCACTTAGCTCTACAATCTGTGATCAAGTTTAAGAAAAAACTTGAACCTGGACCGCAGAGCGAAATTAAGACGATGAAAGTTTAGAAATACTCTTACCTTCCACAACACCGCAAAGAAAATTGCCATTTCTCGAGTTGAGGTTATCAACCATTTCAGAGACGTTGTCGTCGATGTCCGACATATTGGATTTGCTTGTCACCGATGTGAACCCACTAAGGAGTTCCACCAAGTTATTAAAAAATCGCTTCAAAATAATTGTTAAGGTAATTATGATGTCAGTGTTGAGTTCAAGAGTTAAAAAAAGAAGCCCTTAAAGAATAAGATTTTTTGGGCCTTGAGTCAGCCCCTCTACAGATCCCAACTCCCAGATGAATCCATGCCGAGCTAGATATAACGCCAAGTGTTCGATTTGTGCTCTGGGAGTACCCACTCACTCGCAACATATCGTTGCCAGTGAAATTGAAATGGAGAGCACAGCATTTTTCTTAGCTTTTTAGCATTAAATCTGTATTAAATCTTTATTCGCATCTTTTTAATTTTGTATTTTAGGTATCCAGTAAAAATCATTGCAGATCGTTTCACGTGATATGACATTTTACATGAAAATTATTGACTTGCTTACTATTGCAGTAGGCGATTTTTTTTTTTTTTTGGAGAAAAGTAATTTTTAAATTTTTAGCTCCATTCTTATGAGCGCCGAATAAATTATCATTTAATTTGGCAATTTCCATTTTATCTAATGACGTTTCTCAATGCCGGAATTTAATAATCTACATGCTTTATTTTAATGTTAAGTTTTAGTGCAAATGCATAATAAATCAATTCGTCTGCTTTAATTTCAAATTCAATTACGATATCATTATCCTCGAAATAAAATGCTTGGGTTGGAGAACGCTTTACAATGGTGATCACGTGGTTCTTGTCAACCAATCGTTATCTAAATCTGAATTTTGAAATGATGAATGATATTACCATAATCATCGATTGATTGCGAATGCAAATGCAACTCTTTTCTAATTTTAATCTTCTCATTGAGGAAACAAGTAAATAAAACTATAAGCGAAGGTTTACACAATCAAAATACGATGACAATGGCATTGGACACAATGTTTTTGTTTGAGAACGGCGTTTATCTGTAATAGCGCTTCGTGATAATAACATCGAAATAAATTCATGTTAAATTAAACTTGAATTTATTTTGTTTTCATATTTTAATACATAATAAAAACAATTTAATGAAATTTTGCATTTTATGGGAATAGCAAAACACTAGTTTTTTTTTTACATCCCCACTCACACTTTTTTTTTGTATTCTATCTCGTTGGGTTGCCCTGAAAGAGATAAAGTTTCGATTCTAGAATAATAGCAGCGACATCTTTGGCGAAAATGCGTCTATTCCAATTATCAGCGTTTGTCAACACAAATTGATCGTTTTGATCAACACCAAAATCACTTTACTCCATAGATTAGAAGTGATTTTGTCATCACTTAGCCATGGCAGGAGTTGCCTTGTCAAAAACTGTCCTCCTAAATGTCCTCCTTTGTATGTACAAAAAAAAATTGAAAATAAAATAATAAATTGCGTAAATAAACTCAACAACTCTGTTAAAATGGCTAAAAGCAGGGTTGCTAGAGAGCAGACAGCTTATGGCCAAAAAGATCTGGGAAAAAAGGCCAAATATAGGAATAATGTACAAAAAATTAGTTAAGGCATCGTTATCCAATGATATAAGGGTTTTAGCATCAAAATGTTACGAGCAGCAGCGGCTCGTGACTACTGATAATAAGTGGAGGGGTACACATTTTTCAAATACAATGGCTGCTAAAATCCCAGGCCTTTTCGTTCAAAAGTCGTTCAAAAATGGCACAAAGGCCAGGGGCCCCTGCCGGGGCTTCAGAGGCTTATACCACCTTTCTTGCATATCGGTTTTATTTTTTTAGAACCGCACTACAAATTTACGAAATTTCAGGATTTTAGGCCTCTTTGTTCAAAAAATAAAAAGGAACCATGAAATTCATACAAGTGTCCCCTGAGGGGCCCCGAGCCACCCTAGAGGATTCGCTATATTTTTCGCACCGTCCTCTGTGTAGGGCCTACGTGTGTAGAAAATTTCAAGCCTCTAGGTCAATCCTTCCAAAATTTATTTACATACATACATACATACATACATACATACATACATACATACATACATACA
>JAHWFO010099258.1:161186-173413 GCA_023313115.1 Rhysida immarginata
CAAAATCGAGGTGTGCCAGTATACAAACCCCTACCCAGTTAGGGGGGGGTATTTAAGCGAATCAACAGGTGTTCACTTGTAAGACAGAATCACCTATGTGCATTTTGCTGAGAGCATCAGGACCCTGTAATCTGCCACACTGGTGCTGGTGCTCAGCACCACCACCACCACCACCAGCACCAGTACCAGCACCAGCACCAGCACCAGCACCAGGTGTACATCAGAGGATTATAAAATTAATTTTATTTCAGCCTTAGGCCACCTGAACATGGCGGCCATCACGTGATTACCTTACCATCAGAGAAGGGTGTGCACAACGAACTGTGTCGACCTCTGGTGTCCAAAACCCACCAAAAAAGATCACACCCAAAAAAGACCACACCCAAAAAAGACCAACGCCCAAAAAAGGACCAATGCCCAAATAAAGACCAACACCCAAAAGAGGGGAGGTGAGGTGGTTGGTCACGTGAGTCGCATTCTGCACGTTGATTGGCTGAACACCTGTGACATCAGGAAGGTGGGGAGGAGGGGCTTGGGGGTCACGTGACACGAAGTCGAGGGGTGGTGGGGGTGAGTGGTCACGTGAGTCGCATTCTGCACGCTGATTGGTTGAACGCCTGTGACGTCAGGAAGGGGGTGGGGGGTTGAGGTGGTCACGTGACGCGAATACTGCACGCTGATTGGCTGGTTTAGGCCACGCCCACCTCATTATATATGCACCCCAATCGAGTACTCATCTACTGTGCTGGATCCCGCTGCTGGCCCGTTCGATCTCATCCCACAAATTCTCAAGGGGATTGAGATCTGGCGATTGTGCAGGCCAACGAAGCAAGGTAAACTCTCCGGCATGTTCTTCGAAGTATCCTGCTGGAAGTATCCATCCCCGTTAGAGTACACCATTAACATAATGGGATGTACTTTATCTGCGACAGTACTTAAATAATCTTGGGCATGCACACGTCCGTGCAGAGGAATCAAAAGACCCAAACAATGCCAAGAAAACATCCCCCAAACCATAATACTGCCGCCACCAGCTTGAAGTGTTGTGGCGATGCAGGTGGGGTCCATGCTTTCTTGTTATTTTCTCCATATTCTAACCCTGCCATCTGCATGATGCATTGTAAATCGTGACTCATAGGACCACATGACCCTTTTCCAGTCATCTACTGTCCAGTCCTTGTGCTCCTTGGCGAACTGGAGACGTTTGCTCTTGTTCAAGGCTGACAGTAGAGGCTTTCGAACTGGTCGTCGGCTTACATAGCCTAAACGGTGTAATGAGCGGCAAACAGTTCGTTCAGAGGCGGTCACAGTTTGTCCTTGATTAAGATTTGCCGCTATTTGACGCACTGTTGCTCTTCTGTCGCCCTGGACAACTCTGGCCAATCTCCTTTCAGCTCGAACATTGAGGAGCCTGTGACGACCACACGCTTGACGTTGAGAGCCGGTTTTTCGCTTGGTAGTCCACTCTCTGTAAACATTAATAACTGCTGCTCTTGAACACTTCACAAGTTCAGCTGTTTTGCTGATACTGGTTCCGACACTGCGCGCGCCGACGATCATCCCGCGTTCAAACTCGGTTAAATCACGTATTTTGCCCATATCGTCGCAAAAAAACACAGTGCACTGATGGTTCACCTCACCTGCATTCCCTTTTTATAGCTATCTAGCCCTCTAGCGGCAGCGCTGTGACGCAATAGCTCATTTGCCTAAAACTGTCAGTTGGTCATAATAATTTGGCCACTCAGTGTAAATCACACTGAAGCGCTGAATTGCCGTAGGTATATTTCACTAATTTGAATCAGGCAATAAAAGCAATACTTGATAATCGCACAAGAATACTGAATAGCTACGCACACTGGTAGAGCACCAATAATTATACCCAATGGATTACGTAGGATTAATCTTAGGCAACACAAACGATGCACACATCAGAGTAGCACTGGATAACTATTTATCGTAATGAAACACTTGCGGCGTTGGTCTCTCTACATACACAAGATTCCATAGCACACAAATGAATTACTTTATCGTACACTCAGATGAGACGACACACCTCCAAGCCGGTAATGACTCGCCCTGGCCTGAAGCAAAAAAGTCTCCTGCGAACGAAACCATTCAATAAATGTAGTTGTCGGTTCGCTGAATCTTCCAACAGGTAGGGTTACTCACGTTGGTAGCAACAATGAAATACTCGTAGTAATAACTAAAAGTCTGCAGTACTATGCGAAAAGAAAGAAAAATTGCGAATAGCAAAAATAAAGTCTAAAGCCTGTTTCACATTAGACATCTCTGCAGCGAGCGACCGACCGAGCGTCATTTTTTGACGTCACGCGATCGATTTTTGGGCGCGATGTATCCATTCACCTACATGCAAGCGAGCGAGCGACGAAAGTTCAACCGGTTGATCTTTTATCGCATCGTATCGCGTGAAAAGAACCAATCACAGCATTTCATCCAGAGTTCAAAGCGCTTTAAAACGAGGAGCGTGATTGTGTTGGGATCCGCCATTGTGATTTCAACCACTGCACATTTTCCTGCGCAAGGAGGCGAGCGAGCGATACGTTGAGCAATGTGAAAAGGTGCAGCGACTAGTCGTGATGATTGAGCGACTCGATGACGGGAGATCGCTCGTTGATGAGAGATCGCTCGCTCGCTAGCCCCGCGATGGTAATGTGAAACAGGCTTAAGTCCGGTGCGGGCGATTGTTTCCCGTAGGTAACTCGCATAATCTGAAACTTATGCGCAGTTTGGAAAATTCCTCCCGTTCCTCTCTCAAAGTATTGGGTGAGAGAGAAGGGAAAGACTCCAAGCCAATTATTGGTGAAATTTGCGTCTAGTGCAGTGTCTGAGAATACCACACAGACTGAACCAATGTCCATTTGAAAGTCACAGTTAATCACAGTTAAATGACTGAAAGCAGCTACGCCTACCTGACGATGCTGTTGCCTCGTCGGCTCGTCGTCGACAGCTCCGTCGCTCGCTGCTTCGGTGGTTGTCAGATTTCCTTGCTCAGAAGAATTGTCTTCGCTGAGCGCTGGCTTGTCTGACGACTCGGTAGAAGCAATTTGTAACAATTGCTCTAACGCAGGACCGATGAGTTGCTGAATTCTGATCCAAATCCCATCGTCGCCGGCGGGAGTTTCGATAGGCTGGTCACTCGTCTCGGCGCGCGTCGTTTGCTCGCGTCGGGACCTCGTCTCGTGCGGCCGTCGTTCCTTTCCCGTCGTCGGGGCATCGTACTCGCTGCTCTCGTGGGTGTAAGCGGCGATTTGCCCTCGCCCATAGGAACTAG
This sequence comes from Rhysida immarginata, assembly GCA_023313115.1. Classification (NCBI taxonomy): domain Eukaryota; kingdom Metazoa; phylum Arthropoda; class Chilopoda; order Scolopendromorpha; family Scolopendridae; genus Rhysida; species Rhysida immarginata. The sequence continues at coordinate 164,479 of JAHWFO010099258.1, forward strand.
TCGAAACTCTCGAGAATTGAGTTCGGGCGTTGCACTATATCCTGTCATTCTCTCTCTTCAACCTGTCCTCTTTACATCTCCGTCGTCTCTTTCTCCTCGATCTCGCTCCTTCACGAGAACTTCTCGAATTGTCTGTCCTACGCGTTTTACGTCGACCTTCGTCAACGCGGTTCGAGCGCGTCACGATCTTTGAAGGATGGTGATTGACATGTGACAGTGTGTTGTAAAGTGGTGAAAGTGAACGTTGGGAATTGAACGTAATACATTTACCTGAAGGTTCAGAATGGCTCGTAAGCAGCCCCTGGAAAAGAAAGACTTTTATAATGGAGTAAATTGGATATACGTCACCCAACATTGATATGTTTACTTACCTGACTTCACCCTTTCTCTTAAGCGTAAAGGCTGGTATATTACCTTTCACTGAAATCGTTTTAACGTACTTTGTTGAAGTTTTACCTTTTTTTATTTATTTCTCTGAATGCCCGGAGGCGATAAAAGGACCATTACAATTGAAGGGAAGACAACGTTTTCTCCGAACGAAACTACTACGGAAGATTTTGGAAGAAGGAAGGACGCAAGACGAGATGGACCCCACACCAAGAAGCCCAAAGTTTTCTGCTCAGCCGACGCCTAAGGAATGTTAAAGTAACAAAGATTAAATACCGAGGAAGGTTAATGATGGGTTTAAAGCTAGTGATAATCGAAAAGAAAATTAATTTACTTACCTGCAGGTAATGGAACTTTGAGTCACAATCCCATGCTTACTCTTGAACTCTGCTGAACTCGGAGAGAACAATCGATAAAAGCGCTGACAGTTTGGTGTTGGGTGTATATTTAATGCGTATACTTGCTTTATATGATTTTAATATTTTTGAAATAAACCCCCGGTCATTTTTTGCGTCAGACGAAATGTAGTCTGAGTACGTTCTATTTGATTCGATTGGGGCAGATATACCAAACTCCAGGGTCCTTAAATAGGGAAGTCCTCGATATTATTATTATTACTAATATTTCATTTGGACTAATTACTTTTCACCCTCTCTTCTACGGCCTAGCTTCGTAACCAACCTCTCTGGGCCATCAAGAGCCCGGCAAGTACGCCGAACGAGGCAGCACTAGTCCGTGGCCGTTACACAGTACAACGTGTGCAGAAATAATGACTTTATCGTGAAAGGTGTTTGATTTTCGCCGTTTTCTCTGTGACTGAGCGCTATCAAGAATTTCTTAATTGTTAAGCTTTAAATTATGATGTAATCGTACATTGAAAAAAAAATAATGTAAGTGGTTTCGAAAGTGCGAGGAAATGAAAAATAGTTTGATCGAACGTTTCTTCAACTCTGACTATGGCTGCAGTTCTTCTATTTCACTCGCGACATACTTGCATTTGGGAGTATACTTTGTTTCACCACAGCCGGTCCATGGAAACAGACGATATGATAACTTGAAATTAAATGGAAAATGCCCTTGGGCATTCATCACTTGGTATATTTTAGCAACAACAACATCACGTCCCTATCCTACAACAAGAACTTTTTTGACAAAAAATGAACCGACTTCATGGGTCAAAAACTTTCCCAGAAAAATATTCAGTCGAATAGCGAAAACCCCATGCAAATCGGATCAGTAGTTTTTGAGAAAATCGCGAACGTACATATATATACGGGTCAAACAGAGAACCTCCTTTTTTTGAAGTCGGTAAAAAAAAAAACCTACCCAGAAAAATATTCATGGGTCAAACAGAGAATCACCTTTTTTTATTATTTTTATGAAAAGCTTTTATTTAACTTGCAATGTTAGAATGTTTAGGTCAAATCTTATAATCAATATTAAACCAACCTCCCTAGAAGCTAGAGAGCTGAAACTTGGTACACATGAGCAGGACCGATGAAAATACATGGTAAAAATTTTTTTTTCAAATCTGTTCACTGTTTCGTGTTCTAATGATACTAATTCATTACTACGTACTGTCCATTTGCCACAACAAAGGATTCGTTATGACGAGGATTAAATGTCTCCGTTGTTTATTGTTACAAAATTATGCCATATTGTTGACGAGATATTATAATAATAAAACATGATAAAAGCGTGTCTAAATCGAATAGCGAAAACCCCATCTAAATCGGATCAGTAGTTTTTGAGAAAATCGTGAACATACATACATACGGATATATACGGGTCAAATAGAGAACCTCCTTTTTTGAAGTCGGTTAATGACGTAAGTTTTTGCAATTTGGTACCGCACACAACGCCATTTTGAGTTGGATGACTACACAGGACTCCTGAGAGCGCCACTGTAAAAATACCAGAAAGGTGGTGGAAAGGCGATTGGCAGAACGATCTCAGTGTCTTCACAAGTTACAGAATGCTATCACCTATGTATGCTGTTGTGCTTTGTGAAAGGGCCAAAATCGTTCGAAGATCTCCAAACAGTGGACGGAATAGCGTACGAGACGTTTCAATTGGCTGCAAGGGCATATGGGCTGTTAGAGGACGACTCCGAGTGGCATCGTTGCATGCAGAAAGCCGTCACATTCAGTATTTCACGCCCGCTTCGTCATCTTTTTGCTATCATTTCGGTGTGCTGCATTCCCACCGACCCAAGTAAGATCTGGGATGGCTGTGTAGATGCACTGTCCGAAGACTTTCAGAGAGAGAGTTTGAGAGTGACAGGAGGGTCCTCTTCAAAACGCTGCTTGACATAAATCGCCACTTGCTCGGCAACGCGAAAGATGTTTCGTGTTTTCCTACTTTGCCGCAGTTGACTGAACTTTTGGATGTCGCTGAAGCAGTTTCCTGTTCCAACATAATGATTTCTATTGAGCAATCCTACGACCGAGAACTCCTACGCAGGCTCTCTGAAGAATCGGCGCTGCTGAATTCTGTTCAAGCTAACGTATTCCGCAATATAAGGAGTGCAATTCAAGGGGATACGCTGGGGAGGAGTCTTTACTTTTTGGATGGGCCAGGAGGAACCGGAAAATCGTTCCTGTTGGAGAAGATTTTGGCAACTGTTCGATATGAAGGCAAAATTGCCATTGCAGTTGCAATCAGCAGTATTACTGGACCGCAATGGATGGGAGGAAGAACCGCCCACTCAATGTTCAAGTTGGATCTGAAGTTACAGAGTAACTCCACGTGCGACATATCGCTTGGTTCACAACGAGCACAGCTAATTCGTCTTACAACTCTTATCGTATGAGACGAAGCCCCAGTGATGCACAAGTTTGGTTTCGAGGCACTCGACAGGACTCTCTCGTACTTGAGAACGATGAGCCGTTCAGAAGGAAGGTTATTGTCCTGACAGGAGATTCCGACAGATTCTCCCGGTCGTTCCGAAAGGTACAGCCGCTGACATCATCGATGCATTATCAAGCGCTCCTCTGTGTAGAATCTATTCAAGATTCTTCGACTGACGACAAACATGCGCGTTCAAAGTGCGCCAAATGCACTGTCTGCGGCAGATGTGCAGGTATTTGCAAAACTTCTGTTGGATGTTGGTGAAGATCTTGCACGTTGCCAGACATGCAGAACTGGATATGCTCGCATTCCAAGTGATATGGTTGTCAAGGTACCTGCTGGTCAAGAGTCTCTTCAGAAGCTCATCGTCATTGTGTACGGAGATCTTCAGCAGTGATACCACGACGCGGACTACTTCTCACCGAGGGTAATTCTGACTCCTCTGACCTCAATCGTGCACGACATCAATGATAACGTTGTGGAACTACTACCGGACCAGGTGCATCAGGTATCTCTCTATCGATTCAGTTGAAGAACAAGAAGGTCTCGATCAAACCCTGTTTCCATTAGAATTCCTGAACACTCTCAGCATATCCGGTTTGCCGCCACATAAGTTTTGCCTGAAGGTTGGTGCTCCAGTAATATTGCTTGGAAACATTGATGGTGATCAAGGTCTTTGCAATGGAACAAGGCTGCAAATTCGCCAATTGAAACAGAATTGCTTCCTAGCAACAATCTTGACGGGTTCCAAGAAAGGAAGCATTGTTGCTATCCCAAGGATTCCGTTGATCGCAAATGATGTTAGTTTCCCGTTCAAGCTTCGACGCCGACAGTTTCCCCTCCAGCTGGCCTTTACGATGACGATCAACAAGGCCCAGGGTCAAACCATCCACGAACTTGGTCTCTACCTCCAGAAGCCATTCATTTGCCATGGATAGCTATACGTTGCTTTGTCAAGAGCCACTTCGTGCGAGCAGATCAAGATTGTGCTTGGATATGACGTACATGAAGACTCGGGCGCCATGTATATTGAAAACCCCGGCATTGCGTCATAGCTCACTGTATACATTTCTCTGAACTTTTATGATTTTTTTTCAATGCGTGTTTTGTTAATTCTCAAAATACATATGTTAACTGCTCTATCTGTTATCAAGTCATGCCTGTTCCACTGGCTCGCGACAATCACATTTGGAACATGGTAAGAACTTTACAAAAGGAGAAGAATGATACGCTTCCTCCACTCCGCACCCCTCAAGATGATTACGTGCAAACTGATCAGGACAAAGCCCAAATTATTGCAGATTCTTTAGAAATGCAGTTTGTTACCCCTATTAACAACAATCCCGAGAGTCAACTCATGACTCAGCGTGTAGAAGATGGTGATGAAGTTCCACAATATTTAACGAAGATCACCATAAAGGCTGGAGAGATCGCTACCATCATAAGGAATCTGAAAAAAGAAGCTTCAGAAAAAGACAAGGTGAACCCCTAAAAAATCTCCCGAAGAACATTATTGAGCGAATGTCATAAGCGACTACTGTAAGTTTTCCTACTTCACGGCTCATTGGAAACACTCTATTGTGTTAAGTATTCTCAAGCAGGGGCAAAATCTAGCAATTCCCGCGAGCTACTGGCCTATCAGCCTGTTCTCGTCGATAGTCTTTCTTGATGTCAGTAAGGCTTTCGATCAGGTGTGGCACAGAGGGCTAATCTACAAGATGATTAGAGATGGATTTCCTCCTGAATTGATTTCGATGATGAAATCTTTTCTTATCAACAGATTCTATCAAGCTACAGTTGGCGAAAATCTATCCACGCCCCGTAAAGTAAAGGCTAGTTTTCCCCACTGTTCTGCCCTTGGGCCCGTTTCGTTTAATTATTCTGTGCATGATTTCCCAAAACCCGAAAAGTGTAATTTATATTTCTATGCCGATGATACCGCCATCATGACATGGGCACATCAGCGGACTCACGTTATCACTCGTTTGCAGAACGCCTTAAAGAAATTTGAAGATTTGTTTAATTGTTGTTGTTTTTTTATTTATTATTATTTTTAATTATAATATAATATAATATAATATAATATAATTTAATATAATATCAGATAATTGTAACAACAACAGGGAGCAACCAACCAGATAAACCAGAGGGTTAAGACCCAATGTTGTCCCCCAACAGGCAACTGCCCAAAAACGGGGTTAATGAAGAAACACAAATAACTGATAAATAACTAAGTAAGTAAATAGGACAAACAAATAATAAAAAATATATTTAATTAAATTAAGACAAAAACTCAAACTGTTTAAAAAGTTGAAGACAAGGGTCATTAAAAATATCAACATTATTATTATTATTAAGGATACCGCTGTTAAATATTCTAACCAATTTAAAAGCCGGATCAATGCCAGAAATGCAAAAACGCCATCGAGTCGTTTGCAAATGAATTTAGTGTCCCTGTGATGTCTAGGAATACGAACTCCCATAATTTCAGGGATGCTCGGTACCCAGAGGCGTTCTTTGAAAATGCGTTTAATAATATTAATAAAAAGTTTATAACTAATGTTATAAATATTAAAAGTATAAATTAAATCGGCCAAATGGCTGAAATCGTTACAGTTTCTACAAATAAAATTTAAAAAAGAAATAATTTTTACATCTAAAAAGTTAAAATTTTTTGTGGTACCAGAATACTATATCCACATCGCAAATAAAATCTTGGGTAGCACAATAGTATTAAAGAGTAGGATAAAGGTCGAAAGTTTAGTAAAGAAATCTGACAGTCTTTTCAAAATACCAATTCTACGACATGTTTTGGCAATTAAATATTCGACATGAGAGTTAAAGGAAAGACTTTCGTGAAAAAATATCCCCAAGTCTATGGCCCTATCTTGCCTGGCCAATTCTTTACCACCAATAGAGTATGAAAAATAAAAATTTGATGTTTTACGAGAAAAAGTAACAAAATTGGTTTTAGCCGAATTAATCTGCAGACCATTTGATCTTGACCAAGAATCAATATGTGAAAGTTCAATTTGTAAATTCGCACAGTCACTCAGCTCTGTAATCTCTGAAAATAACTTCAGATCGTCTGCATAAAAAAGAGCTCTGCATCGTTCAAGAGTTAATTTCACTTGCAAATCACCAATAAAGATATTGAACAATACAGATCCCAACGGTGAGCCCTGAGGGACTCCGCTCATAATACCGCCAATCCTCGAACAGTTGGCTGATATAAATATAAAATGATCTATCGGATAGGAGGGAGTTCATCCAACGAAGAATATCATTATGCATACCCATAATTTCTAACTTGTTAATGAGAAGTGCGATGTTAATACTATCGAACGCCTTCCTATAATCAATATAGACAACGTCTACCTGAATTCGGTGGTCCATTCTAGAGGCCAAATAGTGTGTAATTTCAGCCAAATTGGTTTGTGTTGAGCGGTTTTTACGAAATCCATGCTGCTCATCAGGCAAGAAAGGTTCTACAAAACACGCCAAATGATTAGAAACAAAAGATTCAAGAAGCTTAGCAGGATATGGAATTACAGTAATTGGCCTAAATTCTGCTGGCGTTCTAGGATTTCGACATTTAGGTATAGGTTGGATAAGGACGGTTTTCCAAGCCAAAGGGTAAACTCCATCTTTTAAAGAACGGTTGAACATAATGCAAAAGGGCACTTTAAGAACTTCAATACACCCTTTATAAATATAGTCAGGAAATCCCATATCATTCATACCCTTCGAAGCTTTAATATTTCTAGAAATATTAATAATATCAGACTCATTAATCGGTGGTAAAATTTAGTGTCAATTTTACTCCAGTATGATTCGATAGTCTCGACATCGGGATTCAACACTTCCATACTTCCCATATTTTCTTCAAAATAATTGACTAAATCATTCAAAAATTCCTTGCCAGCTGAAATGAAGGGGTGTGCAGTACGCCCTAAAAGTTTACGAGCGGTAGACCAAAATGATAATGACTTTGAAAAAATACCAGATTCTATGGATCTATAATAATCTGCGAAACTGTCTTTACAAGATTTCTTAAACCGTCTACGGCACTGCTTAAACGATTCATAGTCCAGAACATCTTTGCTCTTTTTAAATTTTTTATGTAACGAGCGTTTTAATTTCCAGAGCCTGATGGTCTCCGATGCAAATCAAAAAGGAAAACGTTTTTTGTTTGCCAATATATTATTCTTGTTTTTAGGGATAAAAGTCTCTATTGCAGATTTAACTAAAATTGTAAAATAATCCCACATTTCATTAACGTTATGAAACGAATGTAAAATATCCTAATTATAGGAATTCAAACACAATGAAATTTGTTTATAATTAAGATCTAATTTTTGGGGAGCAGATTGAGTAGGAGTGGTATTGATCCTCAGATACTATTTTTTACTGTTCCTCTCCTAACTTCGAGGGGAAAATTAGAGTAGGCCTTATCTAAGACGAAACCATCCGCGTTATTTATCATGTTCATATTACTAATTCCAAGTTCACATACCCAATAACCAGTAAGGCGCTGTCTCTCTTTAGCATAAAAATGATTGCAAGCATAATGCTTCAAATCATCAAAATTAAAGTCTCTTAAAATCAGAAGGTTTCCAGAGAACATAGTAATAAAGTCCGCAAATTCATTTAAAAAAATTTCATAATTATGATTATTTGTATTAGGTGGAATATATACAGACCATAAGTAAATGCTATCATGTCTATGCCGTCTTAAAGACGTATGATCACTTGAAATCAAAACTCCTACAACATCAATTGAAGAAACATTTGTATTAAAATCACGTCTCGAAACACGACTCCCATTGGGAATGGCAATAAGTACTCCACCTCCTCTTCCACCTGTCGACCTATCAGCTCTAAAAACTTGATAATTATCATTAAGTAACATTTGGGGTTAGTGATGGTTTCATCTAGCCAAGTTTCCGAGAAACAATAAATATAATCTCTAAGTAGAAGTAAAACGGTTAACCTTTTCAATTTTTGTACGCAGACCTCTAACATTTTGATAAACAATTTCAATTCCCATCTTCATTAGTATGATCATCAGCCTCCGAACTGTTTTCGATTTGCTCATTGATAGAACTCAGAGACAAAGGTTCCTGAGGGCCAGTTTCCTGGTTACTGCTATTAGAATCAAGAGCTAGATAAAATGATGAATATGAATTGTATTTCGTTTTCAGTTTATGACACTGTAAAATAGAATTCATATAAATAAAAGCAAACATGCGCTACAAAATCTTTCTTATCCAAGCTAGGAGCGAGCCTTGACACAAAAATTTTCTTAATTTTAAAGATTTTAACATTTGCTTTTATTTTGCATGTTGCCTCAGAGGCGATTCCTAAAATGACCTTTTTAACTTTTCTCTCTCTTCCGTTACTTATCTATCTTCTATCTATATACAAGGTGATTATAATTAAAGTCCCTTTGTAAAAATGCTATAAAAAAACAACCATGAGTCCGAATGACTTCAAATTTGGACTGAGCATTCTTGAAGAAGGGGCATTTGATATGGGATAAGAAAAAAATAGTTCCAAAATTTATCACTAGATGGCGCTGTAAGCGGCATAACGGAAGCGGATTCAGCTAGAAGTGACATTTTGAATTGAAATACGACGGCTTTGGCATGAGTTGTTTATGGCATGATGTTTTTACATTAAAGTTGGTCAAGGAATG